>CAJVPY010005020.1:0-11934 GCA_910591965.1 Dentiscutata erythropus
TAAATTGAAGCTGCGCCGAAACTATTTGAATTTTGAACGAAGATATCTCTGCAACCACCTAGTAGAATTTGATGAAATTTTTTTTATTTTAATTCTACGAAGTTGTTGAATCAAAATAAAAATAATTTTCATCAAATTCTACTAGGTGGTTGCAGAGATATCTTCGTTCAAAGTTTTAAACGTCTAACTAAATTGAAAGCTGCGCCGAAACTATTTGAATTTTGAACGAAGACATCTCCGCAACCACCTAGTAGAATTCGATGAAAAGTTTTTTATTTTAATTCTACGAATTTGTTGAATCAAAATAAAAAAAATTTCATCGAATTCTATTAGGTGCTTGCAGAGATATCTTCGTTCAAAATTATAAAAACATTTGAGTTCTCAATCATCACATTGTGATTATTGATCTACAAAATTGATCACGTGGGTACATGGCTTTAGACGACCCCTGTTTTGGGTATATTGTGATGTCACAAAGGGTCACATGTCACCTGATATAAATATTTCTTTTTTGAGTTCTTGCATTTTTAATATAAAAGACCCCGTGTAGAACATCTCACTGCAGTTTAATTAAGCCACATGAAACTTCCTGTTTGTCTGCTTTTTTTTTTTATAAGAACTTTGTTGTCAAACATTTTTTTTTATAACCCCACTTCCCCAAAAATTTTTGCTTGCATAAAAACCTGTTAAAATTTGTTTGGCTGTTCAATATTACTCTTGAATGCATCACGTAATATCAAGGATATACAAACTCATATAAGTATCGTAAAAAAACCATCGACATATCGGCATATTTTCGAAGTTATTCTCTGATTGAGCGAACAAACCAAGATTTCAAAGATTTTTTTTTAATAATAAAAAGCTTTCCAAAATTTCATATAAACAAGTTACAAACAAATAGCATTTTAAGATGTCATCACGTTACATTTACATCTCTCTGCTCGTATTATGTGCGCCACTTATCATTTTCGTGGTAGCATCATTTACTTCATTGGCAATCTTTACTTCCGCATTGGCCTTGGTGGTTATTTCAATCCGCCTAGCATTCCTTATGTTCGAATTCTCCTGCGGTGTTGCTTTAGACTTTGCTGGATGGAGTGCAAAGGAATTCATGTGCAAGATATCGTTGGGCAGCAACCCATCGTCAACGTCAAGTACTAAAATAAAAGATTCACATTCTTTATCTAATAATAAACATTATGAGAAGAAACTCAAGAATAACAACAGTAGTTTACATAGTAATCATACTTATTATAAGAATAATAGCATAAAACCACTTTTAAAACATTCTCCAAAATTACCAGTATGGGATGTTGATACTTATGATGGCTTTGAAGATAAAGATATTGTTAATGATGACTTTTTCACGATGGCCACGATTGCTAACAAGAGACCAGATGGAAAGAGGGTTAGAAGTGGATATTTGTGAAATTTGAACCTACTTTTTTAATCTTGCTTGAATTCTCTTAACCCTTCTGTAAAATATTGCATTTCTTTATATATATATATATATTATTTCTTTTGTAATTTTTTTTTTTTTTTATAGGCTTGCTCTGATAGATTGCTCTATATCTTTGTGTAAAAAGCAAATAGAATCACTGTTCTATACAAGCAGTTACAATTTTTACTTAATAGATTAATTTTTTTTTTTTTTTTTTTTTAATTTCGTTTTTTTTTGGGGGTTTTTTCTTGGTATATTAATTTTCAATATGTTTTTTTTATAATATATTAATAATAAATCAAACTCGTGTCTAATAACAGATATTCTCTTGTCAAAAAATTTACAGTTTGCGCCTACTGTTTTAAGTTAATGCATGATATTTTAGTTAGCATAATACTAACCGTTTATGATTGATTACATCATAAATTATATATAGCGATGGGCTTAGCAACAAATTAAGAAAAATTGGAACATTAAAAGATCGGCGAGCCCTGAAATAACAAACAAAAAATTGTTACCGTTTCAAGAAAATTTGTGTCATTACACTGGATGACAACATTGCAATTAAATAACAAATACTATCTAGAATCGCCTTCAAAAGAATCTTTTGAGTGGTCATGTACTACCGCGGTCTTAATTAATTTTTTTTAAAGGTGTAATATATAAAGTAAAAAATATATATTTAAAAAAAAAATAATTTTATTAATAATATTTTGGTTCAAAAAAATTTATTAAATTTAGTTAAATATGATATTAAAATACTACGTATCTTTAATTAAAATACTGTATATAGTTTGCATTTATCATGTGGTTTATTATGTTAATAAAAAGTTTACATTTAGGGTTCGTTTTAAAAAACCCATGTAAACCCAATTCCGAAAATCCGCCGATATGATATATATATCGATATATTGTTTATATAAAACCTACAGCAGTATAATAATGTTAAAAGTATACGGCACATGTGTTTTGTTAATTATGAAATTATATACTATATTTTTTAAACATACAACATATTTAACATATACTGCAATACGGTATATCTGATATACAGTATTTGTAAAGGTTTTTTAATAAACCATACTTGTTTGTACTTGTACTGAATCTTGATCTAGAGCTTGCTAGAAAAATAAATAACTCTCAGTTTTGTTAAATAAATTTCTGTTGGATATTTCTATCGCTAATAATTTGATGCTTAAGTTTTTGGTATTTCTCTAAGTTGCTCGTAATACACTCATTCAAAGAACAAACGTTATCTGTTTTCTAGAAAAATGACAAAGTTGTTAGGCTGTGGAATAAAATTTTCTAAGGAATAATGCTTTTTTAAAAATTTGAGAAAATACTTTGACGGACAGTCATAAGTAGGGCTGTTAATGGAGTATTATACTCCAGAGTAATTTAGGAGTATAAACCACTCCATGCCAGTGTGGTTTGTCACTCTAGATTGCTATAGGAATCAAATAGATTGGTTTATGATCCAGAGCTACTACTAATACTACGTACTCCAGATTAAAAATATAAATAATTTTATCAATTGTTGTATATTAAAAATAAAGAATTTTATTAAGACATTCAAACATTATAGTAAATAAAGTTGTTTCTAGATACCAAATTCTAAACTATAATTAGCAAGACGTTTTTAAAATATATGGGGTCTTTGCCTTGAAAATGACCTTACGGGAGGGACTATGTAGATTTTATAAATTAAATTTAAAATTTCTAGCCACCACTAAGCTCTACAAAATAAAAAAAAAGTTTATTTGAATCGGATTACTGGATAGCTAGAAATTTTAATTTTTATACATAAAATCTACATAGTCTCGTAAGGTCATTTTCAAGGCAAAGATCCCAAATATGAAATATAATTACTAACAGCTTCTTGTCTTTGCAGAAGGGTATCCACATTGAGCACAAGTTTTCTTTTGATTATGGAAAGCACGCCTACCGCATCGGCGGCATAAGGTGTGGGTCTTTGTATGACGTTTACCAAAGCTCGAGGTACCCTTAGTCTATAATAAAAATTTTCGATAAGAGTGAGATTTGGTGAGATATTAATATTTAAACATAGGTGACAACATATTCTTAAAATTTTATTATTTCTTAAGTTCATTAATCAAATTAATTATTTGTCTCTGATGGATGAACTTTTTTTTTTTTTTTTGAAAAAATGATGCTATTAAATTTACCATGATTAATCAAAGAGAGGGATTTCAACTTTTTTTTTTAGAATTTTTATTTATGCATTAGCGGTAATATAAATTAATATTTGCACATGACAAAGAGATAATCAAATGATCATGTGTTATAAGAACAGGGATAAAATTTACGGGATACGTGAAACGTGTTATGTCTTCCTCCCTAAAGATTTTGTCTTTACAAAAGTACGCAGCTCTTTCACAAGTTAATAGTCATTTTGCCACATTTCTTGGGAAATAAACATGAGTTTTGGATCAGAACTGAAGGTATTAATTTGGTAAAAAGCTTTTACTTCCTTAACTGTTGAATGCCGTTTAATGCCTCGTTCTCGTAGGATCAAGTTACCTTTATTAGTCAATTCATTCAAAGCGGTATCCAATTTTTAAATGAATTCCGAGATTTCGTAAAGGAACGTGCCCAGATAGAAAAAGAGTATGCAAGCAAAATTGATGCGCTTGCAAAAAAATACTCCACAAAAAAGGATAAAAAGGCGGTTTCCATGTCTGTAGGTGAAGCTGCAAACACTTTATCCGAGAAGGATTTTAATGATGCTAAATCAGAACCAAGGCAAGTTTTAAATGTGGCATGAGGGAGGTCTTTTTTAAATACTTTTTTTGTTAAATTGATCTATATACTTTAGTACCTTTTTGAATGCATGGTCAGCCATTCTCGAAGAAACAGAAAACATTGCAAAAGTAAGATTTAAGTTTTCAGAATCGTTATCAACAGTTGTTATGGAGCGAGTGAAGACAGTAGCTGTAAAAAAAGAAGAAATTCGAAAGAAGGTTTGTTATTTTATAGGAATTTTCCTTATTTATGCACATACTATTGTTCAACGATATATATGCGCTTGGGACTTTTTTTTTTTAGCACATGATGTTTGCCCAGAAACTGAAATCAGATAGAGACAAAATATATAATGAAACGCAGAAAGTATGTTTTGGCATTATTTGATATGATAGTTTTTATTATTTATTATATTTTAAAAATAATTGGTCATATTTTAAATATTCATATGTATATTCAGGCAAAAGAACACTATTATGAATGTTGTGTAGAAGCACAATCTTCAAAACAAAAACAAGAACGTGCACCCGATGAAAGATTGCTGGAAAAGGTACCCTTTTATGTAAAATTACCGCGCATATTTTTGATATATAAATGACAAATGTTTTTCAGTTACGTAAACAAACGTTAGATCATGTTATTGAGATGAATAATAGCAAAGTAAGTGATAATGGTATTATAGTTATCGCGTAATTTAGTTTTTATAACACGTTTTTTTACGTTCTTTTCTCTTTGATCACGTAGAATATGTATATATTATCAATATTAAGAGCAAATGAACACAAGAAAAAGTATTATTATTCGGATTTGCCTGCTCTTACCGATGTATGTGTTGTATATACTTTACATTCATATTACATATAAATTTTTAAGATATCGACTTTTTTTATAGCTATTACAAGAACTTAATGAGAGTAAAATTTTTGCTTTGAAACGAATATGGAATGAATATGTGGATCTTGAGCTGAATGTATTGAGAGATTCCCAAATGCACTTGGATTTAGCTTGTCAAACTATAAAAAATGTTGACGCTCGTACAGATTCACAATTATTTATAAAGTATAACGAAAAAAGTTGGAAAGATCCACCGGATTTTGTATTTGAGTCTTCTCCAATATTTGAAGACACAGTAAGAAATAATATATATTAAATATTCAAA
Source organism: Dentiscutata erythropus (assembly GCA_910591965.1). NCBI lineage: Eukaryota > Fungi > Glomeromycota > Glomeromycetes > Diversisporales > Gigasporaceae > Dentiscutata > Dentiscutata erythropus. The sequence goes on from CAJVPY010005020.1 coordinate 5,364, forward strand.
TTTCATAATTATTTTATATTAATTCTTTCAATTATTAATCGAAAGGGCGAATTTGTTATTGATGAAAATACTCAAGTGTATCTGAACAATCAGCTTTCTAAATCAAACCGCAAATTACCCAATCTAAATTCAACAATAGAAGAAAAGAGTAAACAGATTGTCGGATTGAAATCACTAAAAGAAGCTTATGAAAATAATCCTAAACTAGGTGATTCCGAAGCTGTAACTGATGTACGGTAAAGAAAATTCATTAGATTATTCCATAATGTTTGATCAAATAAGGCGATTAATTATACAAAAATTTATAGAATTTACACGAGGCAATTCGAGAAGTCACCATCTTGGAGACTTTACGAACAACCTGCCAAACAGAGGTTGATTCCATTATACAAGTTATAGGAGGTATTTGCATTTACACATATATGTTATTAATATGTATTATCTAATCAAATTATAAAAATTAATATAATGCATCATATTATATCATATTAAAGATAATGAAACCGATGGACAAAGTCATAATTTTAAACAGGCCGCATTTACTATTCCAACAACATGTGATTTATGCCAAAATACAATTTGGGGTATAGCGAAACAAGGATTTACGTGCAAAGGTACTTATTATTTATTGTTATATAATGTGCAAATATTATTATTATATACTGTGCAAATATATAATATTATTATATTTGGGGTTTTGTTTTATTGTAAAATAGATTGCGGCTATAATTGCCATGCAAAATGCGAGATGAAGGTGCCTCCAAATTGTACAAAGAGGAAAGGAGAACTTAACCGTGGTACAATAACAAGTGGAACATTTTCAAACATAGTATCTCCTTGGGGAACCATGTCTGGTAGCTAACTATTTTGTCTGTTCGAAATTCTTTTTACAATTGTTATTTAAAGAGAATTAACTATGATCAAAATAGGCATAAGCTCCAATAATCGCGTTATCGGCGAAACAGTTTCAAATATATCATCATCGTCAACAAATGATAAAGAAGAAGGAGAGACATGGATAGCAACAGTCTTGTATGACTATGCTGCTGAAGATACCGATGGGTTGAGTGTCAGTGCTGGTGACGTTATCACAGTTATAGAACCAGATGGTAATGAATGTAATTTTGTTGTATTTATATTGTTGTATTTATATTGTCGTATTTATATTGATTTATTGATTATTTACAATCTTTATAAATCACATCATTTTCATCTTTACCATAATAGATGGAACAGGATGGGTCAAGGTAAGGTCATATTTATCGCAATTATCGATATCAAAATCTGTCCTAAACATATAATCACCGTATTTTCTCTTAAGGCATTACATAATGGACAAGATGGATTAGTTCCAGCATCTTATATTGAATATCAAACTTCGGATAGTAATGATTATGGTATTTCTTGACTCTAATTTCTTTGATTTATTTAGTATTAGATTATATAATCAAACATGAACATACATATACGTATATTAGTACAAGCATTATACGACTACGTTGCACAGACTTCTGAAGAGATATCGATAAGAGAAGGTGATATAATATTAATAACAAATCGGGATGTTGGTGATGGATGGTGGGAAGGTAAGACTTTTGTTTATTATGTATTCTACCCCCGTTCAATTTCCATTTGAACGCAAGATGATTGATCATAGGTCAATCAGATGACATTGCCCCTTTATAGCATAAATATATTTTATTCCCTAATGTTCCCTATGTGTAATTGCTTATTAGTAATTTTAATTAATGCTTGTTTGTAACGTAATAGGCACATTGAATGGAGTGACAGGTCAGTTTCCAGAAAGTTATGTAGGCCCTTTAGAATGATAAATTCTTAATTTATATATTTAGTATAGACTTAATTCACGCCAGTTTTGTATTATTAACAAGCACGTAAGGGTAATAACAGATATTACATAATATTCTGAGGGGAGGGGGTCTCTGATTTTCTTACGTAGAAATATAACTTTATAATAGCCAATCAAATTTCTCTTACGTGGGGGGAGGGTATGGTAAAAAAATATTACGTAATATCTGTCACCACCCTAAATTAATAATGTATCTAAATTTTTTAATATACATTCAGATATTTTATATTTATATTGAGATCGGCTCGAAATATTTTAAATAAATAGAGATAGTCATTATGGTTTTTAAGGGGATAACATTTTTAACTAGATTAATCGAGCTAGCAGAAATTCAGCTGTATCTTTCATACTATATCAGATATCGAGATGATTAGAGCTGGGTGTGCTATTATTGAATTAATTATATTATATAAAATAAAATAAAAAAAATAGGTTTTTTTTTGAAATAATAAAGATCGCTTTAATACAACATTCTTTCTTCTTTGAAAGAATTTTTTCATATATATAACATATATAGTTATTCGCATTACATATATTTATTTTTTCTAATCTTTTTTAGGTCAGTATTTTTTTTTTACTAAAAATTTTATCATCTTGGCACTGCAATTATCCTACTTTCATAATTACATCATACGATAATAATTAAAAAGTTCAGATACCATAAAAGTAATATTCATGTGATTGTAAATATAATTTTTTGTATTTATAAGTACCGTTTATGGAAAAACGCCAGAATGCAAAATCACCATCTTCTCACTGAAAATGACGGGTTCGTTGTTTAAAAGTTTTTTTAAAATTCCCGCATTGAGCATTTTGAAACAAAGAGGATTACCAAATGTTGGTGTTTTTGCCATGCAAAGGAGGCTTTTTGCTTCTGAGAATGACAACCAGGTGAAATATAATAATTTTTAGACATTTTAAAAATAGTTTAATCAATCGCGTTCAACATTCAATTCATTGAAAATGCGATTTTATCGATGAATTCGGCTCTTGTTTATTATATGTTTATAATCTATTTTTTGGTTTATCGATATTTTTAATTAAAGATGACAGTGAGAGAGGCTCTTAATACGGCACTTGATGAAGAACTTACTCGCGACGACCGTGTTTTTTTAATCGGAGAAGAAGTCGCACAGTATAATGGCGCATATAAGGTGAAAAAAAGTTAAATTATTAGTTCTAGTAAATGAGTGTAAGATTTCATATTAATCTTATTTATTATTGTTTTTTTTTTCATTTAATAATTTCTATAGGTATCAAAAGGGCTCCTTGATAAATATGGGCCGAAACGTATTGTTGATACACCTATTACAGAGTCAGGTTTCGCAGGCCTGGCCATAGGCGCAGCATTATCAGGATTAAGACCTATATGCGAATTTATGACATTCAATTTTTCAATGCAAGTAAGTAAATTTTACATAATACATATTTCTTTATAGTTTATAACATTATTATTAAAATATTTTTGAAGGCTATAGACCAAATAGTCAATTCAGCAGCCAAAGTTCATTATATGAATGGTGGTATAGTACCATGTCCCGTTGTATTCCGGGGTCCAAATGGTTTTGCAGCAGGTGTTGCTGCTCAACACTCTCAAGATTATGCAGCATGGTATGGTTCTATTCCAGGATTAAAAGTTGTATCTCCATGGGATAGTGAAGATGCTAAAGGATTATTAAAGGTATAGTTTGCATATATAATTTTTAGTGTATTTATTAAAATATATAATATATACATATATATATATTAAGAAATGATGTTGTTTGAAAGGCTGCTATCCGAGATCCTAATCCGGTTGTCGTATTAGAAAATGAACTTCAATATGGGGTTAAATATCCAATGTCTCAGGAAGCAATGTCACCCGACTTCTTATTACCATTTGGTAAAGCTAAAATCTTACGGGAAGGCAAGGATGCTACAATTGTATCACACTCAAGACCAATAAATTATTGTCTTGAAGCAGCCGAAAAATTACAGAACGACGAAGGGATTTCAGTTGAAATAATTAATTTACGGTCAATTAGACCATTAGATGTTAATACAATATTAGAATCAGTCAAGAAAACTAGTCATTTGATATCCGTTGAATCAGGATTTCCACATTTTGGAGTTGGTAGTGAAATGTGCGCATTGGGGATGGAAACAGAAATGTTTGATTATTTAGATGCACCAGTAGAAAGAATCACGGCTGCAGGTAATTTAATATTTTTATTTTTTATTATTTAATACGATGAAATACTCATCTTTTATATTTTATATACATTTAGACGTTCCAACGCCATATGCAGAAAATTTAGAAGCTTTGAGTTTTCCAAGTGCAGAAGTAATAATTAAAGTAGTTAAACGTGCTTTATATAGACAAAAGTAGGTAAAACCAACATTTATCTTGTAGAAATACTGATGTATATTGATTATTTAAGAGAATACCAGATAACATGGATAATTTAAAGCAATATGACAATTTGTTTTTTTTGTCAAAAGCTAAATTATATAACGATTGTAATGGTCAATTCTTTTCGAATCTGATACGCAATTCATAACAAACATAAATTTTAGATGTGATTAATTTAAGGCCATACAAACTTAATAAATTTGTTCTTATAACCTTGGCCGGATTGATTTAATTGATCATTAATTACTATATATAAAATAATCAATTAGTGCATGTATATAGCGAGTTCATCATATACAAACAGCCCCATCAAGCAGAAAAATTCCCCGGGCGCCATTAAAATCTCTATCAATCACGACTCCACATTCATTACACCTGAACACCCTGCTTCCACCCAAGTTGTGTTTGATAAATCCATAGCAACTGAATAAAAATAATACTGTACCAATTTTCCCGACTAAAGAAAAATAAAAAACTCTGTTGAAGAGTTGAGTAGACTACTGTAGTAGTTTTTAGAAGAAGTCAACTAACTCTGGGAACTCCTCGATGAAAAGTTAGGTTTTTCTTTAGTAGAAAATTTTGGTACAAGTGATTGTTAAAAAGAGTTTTTTTTTTTAAAAAGTTATTTATTATTAAAGATTAAAAGATTATTATAGTATATAGTATAACCAATTAAAAATAATTTAAAAATTATGTGATTGGGCAGATAGAAATTGCAAAGTTACTTTTGAATATTTTAATATTTAAGATATCAAAAAAGTAATCTTTGTATTACAATATATAGAAATTAAAATCTACTACTTTGTTTCAATTATACTATAGCTTGTATTATGTTTGTAATTAGATATACTGTATAATAAACATTTTAATATTTTTTAGTAGGCTAATATACTAATAAAAAAAAATAAAAAAGCCAATTTACAATTTAGATAATTGTGATTTAAAAAAAAAATTTTTTATAAAATATAAAGATTTTCTTTTATATTATTTAAAATATAATATATAATAGATATACAAAAACCAAATAGCATTTCATAAAAAAAATATTCTAGATTAATGTTAATAGTAAATTGTTAAGGCTAAATAAAAATTTGATTGCTATTATTAATAGTCTTAAATCCAAATTTCTTTAAATATAAAGTAAATAAATTATTTTCTATCAACCGACTCTATATTAATAATATAATAATAAAAAAAAAGACATAAAATAATAGTAAGAGTTTAAGCCAAAAATTTATATTTTTCTATTATTACTTACTTTTATTGAAATAATTGTATCAGATTGTACAATATTAATTTTACTGCAATTGCATCATGAGCTCTATCTGGATGGTGCCAATAATTTTTCGCTGCATTTAATAAATGGTCTTCATTTTCCGAGAAGGTAACTTGTATTGCAAGTTTGGGCCATGGTTTATGCCAATAATGTATCACTAGTATAAGAAACTTAATTGCTAATCCGGATAAGATCGACATAAAATTATACGTAAGTATATGTAAAATCTAGGGATAAGTATAATAGTAATTTTATAATATACCGCAAATCTGCAAAGTTCAGTTTTAGAGATCAGAAAAATGGCAAATCTTACTGTTATGTTAATAGAGAACGGGTTATTAGACAACAATCTCCATTATGGTGCTTACTCACGATATTGGTGGCGACTTTCTAGTACCAATAAAAAAAAGGAAGTATATTTTTCTATTCGAATTGGTCAAAAGACTAAAATAATTTTAAAAGAATGTGAATTTTTTATGACAGTTATTATTAACTACTCTGAAAGTTCTTTTTTTTGCCTAGCTATTATTGTGAAAGTGGTTCTTTTTCCAGCATAAAATTAGATCCGACATCAGCAATTTCAACGGTATATAAGGAGATTTTCAATAATTAAACGCGCTATTCTGGATTTTTGGTACTTGGATGGACAAATGAATCGATAATCAAACAGCTCTTATTAAACGTACTATTCATTCCTATATCCTTTTCACTTGGTGAATATAAAATTTTTATTTTTGGAATTGGTTCATCTTCAAACTCTGAATGGAATTATGCTGGACCGGGCTATAAGTCGTCTCTTTTACGAACTACAAATGGAAAACGCGTATTATATGTTTCGAAAATAGAGGATAATTTTTGTGCTCTCGAGATTTATAAGGATTTTAATATTAAAGACCGGATCGAAGGTTCGTCTCCAAATGAAGTGTGGCAAAGGCTAAATATTCAGAAGTATACTGGAATTCAACTTTTTGGGCTCGAAAACCCTGAAGTGCAATCATTCATTCGCCAATATCATGTTCCTTCCTGTTTGCCA
>CAJVPY010005021.1:0-11934 GCA_910591965.1 Dentiscutata erythropus
TGGGCCCAAAAGAAGACGTGCATTTAGAGAGGTGCTGCATTTAGGGAGGGTGCATTTAGGGGGGTCTGACTGTAGTTTGTTATTATCCATATTAATATTACTGTCTATTATAGGAGTTAATTTTTTAAACCAATGGGCTGGAACTCCATTGGTAATAATGGACAAATTTGCCAACCCTCTTTGCTTATTTGTGCCGGTAATACAATAAACAAAATTGAAGATCCTATTAATCACTCGAAAGCTTCTAGCGATGATTTCTCGATAACTACTTGATTAAATTTGGTAAAAATTTTATTTTAATTCTATAGTATTGTGGATAGAATTTGGTTTAGTAGTTGCTGAGAAATCATCACGAAAGTCAAAAAAAAAAAAAAAACTTAATATCTGAAAAAAAAAATAAATTCTGGTAAATTTTTCTTTAAACTTTAAATGACAATTTCTCGACAGCCAACTATCCATTATTTTATTTTATTTTAATTCTGTGGGTTTATAAATAAATTTTGATCGAATTTGTATAGCTGGTTATCGAGAAATAATAAAAAAGAATTTAGCCGACAGCTTCTTTTTTAAAAATATCAAACCTTTGAACGAAGATTACTCAGCACTTACCTAGTCAAATTCAACCAAATTTTTTATTTTAATCTAAGAAAATATAGAATAAAATAAAAAAAAATTAGTCGAGTTTGGCAAGTCAAGTGTCGAGTAATCTAGTTCAAAGTTTAGACGCCTATAAAAAAAAAAGCTGTGGCCAGATTTTTTTAAATATATCTCGACAACCAACTATTCAAATTCGATCAACAATTCTATAAAACTACAAAATTAAAAATATATCATCAATTCGGATATTTCGCTGTTATTTAAAGTTCAAAGAAAGAAAAATTTAACCGATTTTAATTTTTTCGATATTTTAAGCTTTTTTTACACCTTTTCTTGATGATTTCTCAACAACTACTTGTTTTATTTTAATTTTACAATATAATAGAATTAAAATAAAAAATTTTTTTTACCAAATTTAATCAAGTAGTTGCTGAGAAATCATCGCTAGAAGTCTTAAAACTTTTGAGTTTATTAACTAGATAGTTGCGCGACATCGTCGCATGAAAACAGGAACGGAAGATTAGATAGTGGTTAAAATTGAATGAATAATATGATGATAAAGAAACAGATAGTTCATTATTAATTCAATTACTTTATGAGAAAAAGGTAATTCATCTATCCTTTGCCATGTTTTGGTAATGATTATTTATTATATAAACAGTTAACAAAGTCTTATTGATTTTATAATACCAACAGAGATTAGATTTTTGATTTATTTTGCTATGTATTGATGTGCGACACAATAATACAGTAAAACCTCCATAAGTGCACACCTCTCTAAACGCATGCTCAAGTTCTGGCCCAAATATAAATGCACGTTCTCTTATTGATCTCTAAGTGCACGCTGTTAAAGCATGGTCTCAAGTGCGTGCACTTACTGTATTATTTAATGATTTGTTAAGCTATGCAGAATTGAAGATTCTATACAATGGGAATCGATAAAGTTAATCGCATTGCATTTAATTTTAATTTTTATCATGTAGGATTGTTTATTTACCTCTGCATTAAAGAGAAACTAGTGCGATAAGTGGTGCTGAGCACCATCCATTTTATACAAAGGTTAACAATTATCGCAGTATATACAATATGCAATTAGGGTTGAGTTAATTTGTATTAATATAACTGTGATTGCTATTTACTGTAAAAAACTCTATTGCAGAATTTACTTGCTAATACAACAAGCACAGTGGTTAAGACTCAGTTTGTTTGTATTGAAATTGGCATAATTTTTACAATTACTGTAAAATATTTTGTTACTATACACGCCTGCAGTATATAGTAAAGTTGACATTATCATTATTTATACAGTGTTTGAAAAAATTCTGATACAAAAACTTACTTGCTATTTCAGTAAGAATAACATGTAGTTGAGATAGTTTTATTGGAAATTTCATGATTTCGATGATGGGATAGTGTAAAAAAAAAAAAAATTCTATTACAGGACTTAGCACTCCAGTGGCCACATATATGATGAAGTTAGTTCGTATTAGAATTATTATGATCTCTAAAGTTAGTTGCTATAAATTTGTTTTAAAATTATTCGCTATTCCAGTGATTGCAGATTTAGTTGAGTTGGTTGTATCGAAATTATTGCATACAGTTAAGGTTTAGTTGGTACTAGGGTGTCTGGCATAGTGGCAAAGGCATGCCAAAAACAAATTTAGCATGCTACTGGGTACAGTATAAAAATTATACTTACAATATTCAACCTATATATATGGTATTATAAATAATAAATAACATTTTATAGCATGTCAAAAGGCATACCATGGCACAAATTTTAACAAAAGGCAAGCCCCGTGGCATGCCAAATTTTTTTGCATTCCAGACACCCTAGTTGGTATGCATTGAAGTTAGAGATGGGCACATGTGGGATTTTTTTTAGAAAATAAATATTTAAAATTAATATAATGAACTCAATAATAAGCTATTTGAAATTAGCTAAATATTACTCATATCAACATATCTATTAAAGAATAGAACCCACACATGATTTTTAATATGAACCCAAATAAAATTATCTGGCTAGCATTACACATTATCTGGCTGGCATTAATATAATATCTGGCTTGCATTAACATATTTGCCGTAAATACTTGAAATAGCGAGCATTGTCAGAGTTGTTGGTGATTACTTATCATAGTAAGTTGCTGTGGTAAATTATGGTAAATTACTTGTAAGTTATTACATGCTCATTTAAAGATTGCTTTCATCAGTATATTACTATACTTATTAGTAACTGGGTATTATTTCAAATTTTGGCCTACATTAAGCTTAATTCAGGCAGAATTTCAAAATAACGCCGCATGTCGCTATTTCAAAAATTTACAAAACAAGAAAATTGACTTTCAACAAAAATTTCTGCATGGTTTTTTATTAGACACAAAAAATTAAGAAACTTGCAGATTTTTGATTCTATCCTGTGTGAGATATTTGGAGAAACCATATTTTTAATTGAAGTTATTGAGATTTCCATTATGAGCTACTGCAAAAAACTCTATTAAAACCTTACTTCTTATTATTTTGTCTATAGAATGTGATTAAGATTAATTGATTTGCTCTAGAATTATCATGATATTAATTATAAATTATTGTCAAAAAAAAAAAAACAGTTTACAAAACTTAATCACTAATATATATAGTGTGGTTTACAGTATAAAATATTCCACAGGCAAAATCCAAATTAGTACTCAGGCATTATAGGTGGTGAATTTTTATTTGAAAATTCTTTTTACATATGAAATATCCCAGATATTTTATATTCCACTGTGAAATTTTTTAAGGAGTACTTCAATATGGAAGAGTACTATAGTTTGTCTTGTATAGATTCCAATAACATATTATATGTAGTCAAGGTTGAAGTGGTTAGCATTGAAATTATTATAAATAGTAGGTTACTGTAAAATTTGTTACAAAACACACTCACTATTCCTATACTTGCTACAAAAAATACCAATCTCAAATTCTAATTTTATTATATTTGGGATTGGAATTTAGAATTTGAGACGATTTTACTATGTTTGGGATTTGAAAGAGATTTGGGAGAGATTTTGGGAGTTTGTAGTTTGGGTAGCACATTATGTAATTAAAGCTTGGTTGAGCTAGGTTTATTAAAATTAAGGTTGAGTCAGTATTTGAATTATAATAATTTCTGTTACAAGTTGTTACAAAAATTTGGTACAGAACTTATTTGATTTTTAGACATGTAGTTAAGATTATTTAGTTTATACTTTTGTGATTTTGATGTAGTTAAGGTTGTAATTATCATGTTTTCTGTTATTAGAGGTCTGATCTGGTCAAAAAAATAGCAATTCAAATCAATCATTTTATATCCAAATAACCAACTCTAAAAAAAAAGCTAATATATTATCAAAAAAACTAAAATTACCATATGGTATAAGAAGTTAATTATTTTAATATAAATAGAATAAATGCGTTGATATGCAATATCTTGCTTATTTTTAGTAATCAATTTAAGAGTAATGCTAATGCTAATTGAAAAGAACTATGTGCATGTGATATAATTATTGGATGCATTCCAGTGCTAATAGCACTGGATATTCAAATTTTATTAAAGAGTTATAGCATATACCAGTATATTTGATGTATAGTTGAAGAGATATATAATATACATTAGTGCATTTGATGCATAATTAACAGAGACATATAGTATGCTTGATGTATAATTGATAGAGATATATAGCATACATTGGTGGTCTCCCACCCACATAAATGCCAGTGGTCTCCCACTTGCATAATGCAGGCTTGTTGTAAAGAGATGTTACAAAATGGCAGGATTCTACTGAAGGAGGGTAAGGCAGGGTGTGAAATTGATTGCCTCTTAAAAGAGCTGCTGTTGTGCTGCCCTGCTACTCTTCCATTTTTTATATCTTTATGCTATTGTTATATATTTCTGCTAAATTTGGTTATATTAGTATTTATACAGTCAGACCTCTCTAAGTGCACCCTCTATAAGTGCACACCCTCTCTAAATGCATGCTCAAGTGCTGGCCCAAATATATACTTGACCTCTATAAATGCAATTTTCTTATTATTCTCTATATGTATGTTATAAAATTGTGGTCCCAAGGGCATGCACTTAGAGAGGTCTGACTGTACTATAAACTCCTAAATTAGTAATTTCATTAAATTTATACTTATCTTCCCCTTTGCATATACCAGATTCTCTTGTTGAAACTGGGATCACCCATGTGATTATTGCTTGCTAATGTATCACTGCTTAGCTGTCTTTTCGATCTGTTGACCTACTGTCAACTTGAAAGATTGATATTGATATTATCAAATCAAAATTAAATTTTCATATTCAGAATGACATTTAAAGCAAGCAGAGGTAGAATTATTTGGGTCAGATATGTAATTATGAAGAAAAATAATAATCTTGATATTACTTTTTTTGATTATTAATTATTAATTGTAGATAAGGAATTAAATCAGTGTAGTAATATTGGTATCCTTTAAAGAATTTTGCTATTTATCACCACTGGTGATCATCACCAGTGTTGCTATATCTCAAAAATGTACTAAGTAAACGGGATTGGGTTCTCTAAGTAAAAAAGTTCGGGACCCCCAAAAACCTTACAAGCACTGAGATCGGGACCTTATAGTAGCTCTACATTATATTATAAAAAAAAAAAATTCTCTAATTTCTAACCCTAACCCTAACAAATCTTAGGGCTGATGATGATCACCAGTGGTGATATGTAGTAATTTTCTTACATGATTTACATCAATATGGAAAGAGTATTTAATTAAATAATTGCATAATTATAATATGTATACGTTCAACATAAAATGTAATGATCATAAAAATTGAACCTCCGAAGTATCAAGCCACCGTGACGCACCAACCTGGTACACATTTTCCATTTGCTAGCTAGTAAACAAATGACGCAATTACGTGATGTTATGATCACTGGGTTCATCTTTCTTGAAGTGTCCCAATAATAAGCTAGAAACTCTTGAAAATCCGGATTTCGCGGTAGAATTGCTAGTCCAATGATACAGCTGCATTGAGGTAACTACTGTAATTGTAATTACGACCGATTGTAGTGAAGTTGTAGCTTTTTTGTAGAATTGACATAAGTAATTGCTCCGATCGTATTTAGAGTTACAACCCGAATGTAGTATTAATGTAGTAGGTCTTAACTCCGGTAGCAGTATACTTCAAACACTATTATATGGATCCTAACTCCGGTAGGATAAAATTTATCGAGATAGATCAAACGATTAGTTTGTCATAATATTGCTTAAAAATAAATACCAGCTAAAGAATCGGGCAGTGTTTGTTTTAAGTGCACGGAATCCAATCAAATTGCTTTATTTCAGAATTTGATTAGATTCGCACAGGTGCGCACAGTGAAAAATAAACATTGAATCGGACACAGATTTAGATTACTTATAGTATTAATAAATTAGAGAATTCATTTTTGAGTCACGTCTAATGTCAGAGTTATGTCTAAAACCTTAGTTGAAAATGCCAGAAATCACCACTTACGTTTGTTACTGCACTTTTGACGTTAAATGCGTATCTTTTTGATAACCACATGTTCCCAAGTTTCATAAATCATGTTCTGTATACTTATGTTTAGAGCTTGTACCCGTTATAAATTTGAGCTCCGGGTTACTCACCCGTTTACAATATCATTACGGGGTCATCTTAAATTATCCGAGTAATCCGGTTGACCCGTTTCACTTATATGTAATTTTTTAAAAAATTTATTTATTTAATATAAATTATAATGAATTTTAAAATATAGCAAATCGATGAAAATATTGAAACGGTTAATCTAACAATGAAGGAATCTCAAGCTTGTTCGACTATAGTAAACATTTTTAAACTACCTAGTTTGTCTGAAGTAATTGCTATTTAATTTGAAATATTAACTTATCTGAAGCAATAGCAACTTAATCAAGTATAATCTGAAGTGCAAAGATATCGATATACATTATCTTTGTCATTAGAAAGATATGTACATTGTGCAATCGCTCATTACCGCAGTCAAAAATAGATCGAATCGGCCAAATAGTCATTCGGTCAATTTTTTACTAGATGTTCCAAAATTAATATTATTATTAATGAAAACAGCTGTAATCGGATTGAATAACCGCATGTCACATTTTAACAATTATCATGCTTATGGATAATTAATCTGGTTCACCCGGTTAACGATGCTATAACCCGGTTAACAGGTGTTAACGGGTTACCCGGATAATAATAACTCTTATACGGGTACAAGATACTTATGTTTATATAATTGTTTAAAGTTATCCGTGTCTCCCAACGGATCATTTGAATCTGTTTGAAAATATAGATTGACCAGTAGAAAATCTATATTACATAATAAACCATATTTATTTACGTACGTAATTATTACTATTACACCAAAGACCATTGATTTATTGGAGTAAACTTCTTTTATAAATAAAAAATATAATACTTACTAAGCTTATATTAAGCTTATGCAGAATAAATAATAATAGTTACGTACGTATGATAATAAAAAACGGCAGGATTATTATGATTGACTAAAGAATCCTTATTGTTTACAAAGCTATATTGGTTGATTATGAATTAGAGATGGATAAAAGTTTTAAACGATTACGAAAAAATATAAGATCAGATCTACTATATCGATATTAATTCGGAAATTTATTTAATTTAGCCAATTTAATAAGATACGTGATGCAGCGTGATGTCCATCAGTATATGTGATTAACCAAAAGAATTATACACTAAACCTACCTTGATGTTCTAATAAGGTTTTGGAGCATATAGTACACCAATAATTAGATAAATCTTTATTATTCAATTCCGAATGTTCACGGGTCTGGTGCTAGTATTTCTAATTTGTATCCAGAAATTCCGGGCCGTCACCCTGCAGATATTGGCCAATAATCAATTTCTTGATCGATTAGTGCATCCTTGTAATCACCGCAAAAAATGAAAATAAAAATAATTATCATTGTTATTGCTTCTTAAAATTAACTTAAATTAGAATTAGGGTGCGGTCAAGGCTAGCGTTAATGTAAGGTAAGGGTTTTAAAAAAACAGATACCAAAATTGCAAGGAATTTTTTTTTATCTTTCTTTTTTATAACTCAAAATACACAAAAGACAGTTTTAGGTTTAATTTCAAGTTAGTTATTTTTGAACTACGATTGTTTTTTTTTTTTCTTTAATTTTATCGATGCACATATTGCTTGTGTAATATTTATCCCTAGAAAAAATTTTTGTTGGTAATGCTTTAAAAATTTCTAAAGCTAGTGTTTTTGTTTTGTTCAAAAAAAATGTTCGGAATGGAGTCGATTTTTCGAACATAAACTGATTTTGTACAATGTTTATACCTAATGTTTTCAACCAAAAAAATTCTTTTTATACGTCATGGTACAATATCGTACTTGTATTCGGAGAATCGACTCCGTTCCGTACATTTTTTTAGACATTGCCTACAGTAACTGTATGTAACACTTTTTATGGGATATATAAATGATGCATGGATACATATATGCACGCCATCATTATCCATGTACATTACACCAATTTATAAATTCAATGAGTTAACTCCAATTGCAGTATCATTTAAGTATATCTGATATGTGTGTGTGTATGTGTGTATGTACACGTACGTGGCTATGTTACAATTATGGTAAAATAATACACACTACGTAATTGTATTAGTCAGAAAACCTGAGAAACACTGCTCAAAAGTTTTCTAGAGATGTTAAAAATTAAATTACGCTGTAACTTACATTGCCTTCACGTAATTCACAACATCGGCCGAATTGTGCAACAATTTCTACCAGCACTAACATCAACTTGACCCAGTCTCAATGGCTAAACAAGTATTATGCAATTTTTTTAAAAAAAATTACGTAATAAATGGCCAAATTTCATGATTTCATCTCGGGAATTATTCTTACAAATAATTTACGTCGTAAATTACAATAAAATTTACATTAGTAAATTACATGCAACTTATTTAATTGTTAAGTCAATCAACAATAGCGATAGATACGTATTAGTATTTGTTATATTAATTATTACGTAGCATAGAAACAATAACATGCGACTCGAATCGACTTTCATCCTGAATCGATAATGTTAAAGTTTGGCAAGTCATTATGCTATTATGCCTAAATATGGTATGCTTGCGTTGCTTAGACGAGTCTTTATTATAAAACCCAAAATTGTTCATACTACGTAATAATGGAAAGATCAATAAAATACATATCATATACATATACTAATATGAGCGATTAGGTTAAATATGTCTATATTGAATAAACATACCGAATTTAATTTGGTTGTTTTTGTGATAGTGTAATGCTTTTTAGATACTATAAAAATACGAGGACTTTGATTAGGTTATAAAAACAAGTTTCCTTGTTGCAAAGCCTTTCATCAAAGAATTTTAAAGTTTCACTCAAAAAATAAAATGCTTTCATTTTATAATACGATAGAGGTTTCATACATCCTTACTTTTTTATTTGCTTCTTACATTATATACGCATTACTTAACATTTACAAACATTCAAAATGTAAAAAATTTAACCATGTATTTGAAAAAAAGAAAAAAATTCCAATATCTGTAAATTTTCATTTTACACGTAAATGTAACTATGAATGTGGATTTTGTTTTCACACTGCAAAGTCATCTGAAATTCCTATTATAGAAAATTCCAAACAAGTTTTACGAAAACTTTCAGAAGCTGGAATGAAAAAAATCAATTTTGCCGGCGGTGAACCATTTTTATATCCAAAATATCTTGCCGAATTAATGGACTTTTGTAAAAATGAATTAAAATTAGAATCAGTATCTATCGTTAGTAATGGAAGTAAAATTAAACGAACATGGTTGCAAAAAAATCGTGATAATTTGGACATATTGGCTATCTCTTGTGATTCATTTAATGAAGAAACGAATATTAAAATTGGTCGCGGGTCAGGGCAACATATTAAAAATTTATATGAAATTGCAGAATGGTGTCATCAGTTAGGAATAAAATTTAAGTTGAATACCGTAGTAAATGCTTTTAATTGGGAAGAAGATATGAATGAACATATTGAAATTTTAGCTCCATTCCGATGGAAATGTTTTCAAGTCTTAATTTTGGAGAATGAGAATGGTGGACTTGAAGGTACATTAAGAGATGCAAGAAGATTTAAAATTTCAACAGAGCAATATGAAGCATTCATCGAAAGGCACAAAGCTCAGAAATCAATAGTTAAAGAACCTAATAATGTAATGAAAAATTCATACTTAATACTTGATGAGAAATTACGCTTTTTAAATTGCACCGATGATGACAAAGTTCCAAGCGAATCTTTACTAGATGTTGATGTCGACACGGCGTTACAACAAGCCGGATGGGATGAGAGTGCCTTTTATCAACGACAGGGAATTTATAATTGGTCAAAGCTTCCAAATAATGGTTGTGCCGGCGCGAATGATTCAAAAAAGTTTGATTGGTAAAAATTATTGTTCGTTTTTTTTTTTTGTTATAGGTTCAACTTGATACATTATTGATAAACGTCGATTCTTTTTTTTTTTTTATAATTAAGGAATAGATCATTATACACTTGACCCTCGTTAATATTAACCTATTTAAATTAGTTGATTATGTTGATATACGAGGGTTTGTAGCAAAGAGATGATTATTAATATAGTCTTTAGTGCAACTTTTTATTAGTGTAAGGTTGTTATTAACGAGGGTCAAGTGTAATATTTGTTAAAAAAATTTATGTCTGACCTTTAAATATTTTATGTAAGGCGTAGTCAGATAATCACGTATTCGATTGACTAACTGACCACGGGTCTGTCATTTCTATCACTCTGTAGCGACATTAGTAATAATTGTTATATCTGTCATAACCGATAATGATGTTAGAAAAGTTATTATTGTTATAAGTGTTGATTGCGGCAGATATAATACTTCGGGCTGTTTGTTAAATTATTATTATATTATAAATAAAGACATACGCATGTTCTATAACTTGAGTTACATAAAATCTTCTTTCGAGTTAATTATACATTATAACTCTCGTTATATACAACTTGTCCGACTATTATGCATACAAAATTAATTTTTATTTCTCATAACAAAAAAAACTTTTTGCTCACCCGGTATAAAATTTTTTAAGCTCTGAGCACCCATCCGTTTATAAGATCATTTCTGGACCACAAAAATGGGCAATTCTTGAATGTGTTCTAGGTTGGTGGCACATTAACCAGCCACAATGATCTCTTTTATTTAAGTATGCACAGTGCATTCGTAAAATTTCTTTTTCAACGAAACTTTTCACATGTGTTTCATCAACCGTCCTGTACTTTGAATGTTATCTATTTTTCTTTTGTAAATTGAAGACATAATAGAAATAATATAATTTTAAAATTTTTAGTTAGTTCATTATAAAAAGTTGCCATTATAAAAAGAGTTGACCGTTACTTAATATGTAAGTATAGTAAATTACAGTAATTTCGGAAGTACAGAAGTATGTAAGGCTAACAAAGCTTATAAAAGTTAGGTTTAAAAGTAAACATTATAACATTACTGCATTAAGGAACACTACTATCATTCTTTTTAAGATACGATTCAGCGTAGATTATGAGAAAAGTCTTTTTTTTTTATTTAAAGAATTTTTTTTTTTATAAACCATATAGTACATGTTTATTTGGGATTTTATTATTATACTATTAAAGTCAATATTTTCTTATACATGTTTTATATTAAGAACTTTGACGTTTTGGTCTGTAAAAATTTTGAAATTTATAACTTAGGCGACTTGAAATTAAAACCTCGTTTAACGTTATTCCCCTCCACTTTTGGGTCTCCCCCAAAATTAAACGATTAACAAAGTAAAAAAAAAGATTAAAAATTAAAAAGCATATGTCGTTCAAGTTGGCAGTAAGTCAACAGAACGAAAAGATGTGATGCTAGCGATTTAATTATTAACATTAAATAAGAGTTAAAATGATTAATTGAAATGAATTCTGTTTAAGAAAATAAAATTAATAAATAAATACTAGTTAATCATCTTTAGGTTCAACTTCAACCTAATTTTGGTTCCTATTAACCTAAATTTGGTTCATTTGAATCTAGTTTATTATTCTCGCTCGGATTTCATATTAAACGCTGTCTTTATTAGACATTATGAAGATACATGATGGGAGTAGTGCTCCACTTCATCACTTTCTCTTCTGCTATTACATATTGTGCTCATAACAACTCTATATACATGTTAGAGTGTCCAGGATTATGATCCGGCATAATATCCGCATAATTCACCTTATAGCACATAAAATATGTGATTTCACAT
>CAJVPY010005022.1:0-11934 GCA_910591965.1 Dentiscutata erythropus
GTCTTTATATAGTTGATATGTAATTACTTATATAAATTAATCAATAAAGATATGAGCAAGGCCTCACCTTAATACCATACCAAAAAAAAAAAAATAATTAGTTAGCTTATCAAAAGTTATATTAATATTTTATTTTAGTACTAAAAATGACTAAAAAATAATTAAAAATTTACTAAATTATAAATAGCACAAAATTTATTTGATTAAATTCTTATAAAAATATTAGTTAAAGTTGTAGCTCTAGATTTACTAATTCTATTGATAGTAAAACTATTAAATTTGGTTTGATATATAAAAAGTTATAAATAATTTAATTTAATCAATTTTTTTACAATATTTTTACTATATTTTACTATATTTTACTATATAAAATAAAAAAAATTTATCATTTTTAAACTTGTATCACTTTAAAACAGGTTATTTAAACTGCTTCAAAAACTATTATTTATTTTTTCTAATTATTTTAAAGTCAAACCCAGATTTAAAATAATTTAAAATTTTTAATTTTTTTTATTTTTTTATAAACTTTTATATGATATGATTTTTTTAATACTATACTAAATTTAATATAACAAAAATTTAGAAGAATACAGAGAGTTTAAAATTAAATTATACAAAATTTTTATTTATTTAAAATTATACAAAAAGATAGCTCTAATATTCAAATATATTTTGTCAAAATTTGAATAAATTTGGTTAAATAATTAATTCAAATTAATTTTTTTTGTAAATACTAAATTTAGTATAATAGCAATACAAATACCTATTAATAATAACTTTATAACTAGTAATAATTACTAATACTTTATTATTACTAAAAATTGCTTCATATCACTAGTATAGTTTTTAAAGTTAGAGTATATTTTTAAAAAGGATTTTTTTATATAATATAATATAGATTAGATATAGGGTTCCAATTTTAGTTTTTGTGGGATTTTAAGAATTCTGGATATTTTTATTTAGAGTACTCGATTTTGTTTACTTAGTAAGTTTTTGAAATATAGCAACACAGATGATGATTACTAGTAGTGATAAATAGTAAACCTTATTATTATTATTATTTATTTATTTATTAAAGTAGCATTATACTTTATAAATAGTGAATATTTTAAAATTAACAAATACTTAGCAATTAATTCTAGTGTTCTCTAATGAGCCAGCTCAAATAGGCTTGCTCAAATTTGCTATTGGCTCATTAAGACTTAATTAGTTTTTATATTATATAATATGACTTATTTGTATAGTTTATATTATAATATAAAAACTAAATAAAAAGTTTATCAAAAGCTACTTATAGTAAAATATTATTAATACTACTGTTTATCAATACCAATTTTATTTCAAAAAATTTATCAAGTTTGTAAGGATTCAGAATATAACAAAAAAATTTATTTAATAATAGTAGAGTGAGTTAATATAACAGAATATGCTTTGAATAAAATAATAAGAAGAAAAGAGAAGAATGTAAAGTATTTTTTACAAACAAGATTATTTTTTTGCTTTTAAAAGATTTAAAATTAATTAAAAAATATTATTGATTTTATAGTTAAAAATTATATGATTTTTTTGCAACAAATATTAAATTCTAATAAAAACTTAACTAAATTATTAGATCTTTTGATTTAATATTTATAGTGTAAGAAATATAGAGAATATGCAGATAATCTTTGTATCTTCAAAAAAACTAATACTAATTATGATTTGAAAGAATCTATATTGTAGTTAATCAGCAACTAGATACTCAAAAATTTGGTGAATAACATTCATAATTGAAATTTTTCTGCTGGAGTTTAAAGTAATAATTTTACTATTTTTTTTTAAAAAATCTTTTTTAATCTTTTATTAAGGGATTCTTCATTACTTATATTAAAAACCCAAAGAGTCTTTACTTTAATTATTAATAAAAGTCTCTCAATCTGCTTATAAATAAAATTTGGTTAACCAATAATATTATTCTCTTTTAAAATTTTCTTATATATTTTGACTAGTTGTTTTTAAAGTTGAGATTATATTTAAATTGTCTAAGATATTATTTTTAAGAGTATCTTAAATATCTTTCTATTTGCTATATATAGCTTTTGTTATAGTTTTTAAAAGATAGGCTTTGATATTTTATTAAATAATATAATTTTACTTTTTTAACAAATGATGTCCAACTTTCTACCTAAAATAATATACAGGCAAAACTAGAATTTGTTGATAGATAGTAGTATCTTTGATAAAATTTCAAGTTCTATTTTATTTTTTTTATTTTTTTTTTTTGTGTATTCTAGTATAATAAAATAATTTTAATATATTATTAATAAATAAGAATATACTATATTTATTTTTTATTATTGGATTACTATCAGAAGTACAATCTAAGTTTTTTAAAGATTTAAAAGATGCCTATTTGGTTTCTAATTTTATTATAATATATTATCACCTTTTTAAATATTATCTAATCAATTAAGAGAAATTTATTTAGGATCTAAGTTTTTTAAAAATTTATTATTAGAATATAATATTTATATGAAATTATTATATTTGCTATTATAGTTGCTACTAAAAAAAAAAGAAATGTAAAATTATAAAAAGTTGACTAATCTCTAAAGGATATTGAAGAGGTATAGTATATACAATTATAATAATTAATCAAATTATTTATCTAATAAATTTTATTTATTAAAATTCTTTTTTTGTTTATTTTAGATTTTTAAAAACTTGAAAATTATATTATTAACACAATAAAAGATTTGATTATTTACTATATAGACACATAATAATACACAAAAGTGTATTATTTAAGATATACATATATGATAATTTGAATTATTATACTAATTATAAAATTTTTTAACTATTTTCTTAAATAATAATCTGCTACATATAAGGGCATATTATTTTAAAACATATATAGTTATTATTTTAAGTCAAATATGCTATTTTTTTAAAAAATTAAAATTTTAAAAATAATGCTTATAGTAAAATTAAAATTAAATAATGAATATAAAATATTTATATATTAGAATAAATCTATTCATAACAGCCTGTTACATAACAGCTTATACCTAAAATCCTTTATAACTTAAAATTTTACTAGTAAACTTGCTTTAGATATACTAATGAAAAATAATCCTCTTGCAATTTTGTATTAATTTTAATATAAACTTTAAATCTATTCTAATATTAACATTAGCACTAATACTAACCCTAAACCTAATATTAATAGACTGTTATATTACAGGCTATTACAAATAGATTTTTTCTATATATTATTATAAATTAGCAAAATATTAATATATATTTATAAAATATTAAATTCTAGGAATTGAAATTTAAAATTTAAAATTTAAAAACACTAATAGAATATAAAGTAAAGGAGGGTATTATAATGTAGTTAACTTTTACAGCCAATATCATGTGACTGAATGATCTGAATTAAATGATTTTAGAACTATTTGATTTGTCTCATCAATACGAATTGAATGGTACCAAAATCATTCATTTCTGGCCATTATATAACAAGATATCACAAAGTAAACCAAAACTAAAAAATCAATAAATTATTATACATGGACTAATTATGATATATACATGATATCTTGTGATCTAGTGATTAGAATTGAATGATTTTGGTACTATTAGATTCATCTCAATGAGACAAGGTGAATAGTATCAAAATCATTTGATTTCGATCACTATATCAAAAGGTACAAATAATTAAAGATTAAAATTTTAAAAGACTAAAAAATATTTTATTTTATTTAAACATCAATATTTTGTAGTACAGTGATCAGAATCAGATAATTTTACTCTCATTCGATTTGTCTCATTAAGACAAATCAAATAGTAGTAAAATTAACTAATTCTAATCACTGTATCATGAGATATCACTTGTGCATCATAATTAGTACTGTGTTATAATACACTCTTTTACCTTATAATATAAATAGGAATTGTTATCTTGGTAAAATAAAAATTAGAAAAGCTAAATATAAAGTATTTATTTTTTATTAAAATTAGCAATATAAATAATACAAATAGAATATTAATATTGAATATCATTATAATAAAGCTATTCAGAAGCCATGAGACTTATCAAGTAGGCAAAAGGGCTATATAAATACAATAAATATTTATTTGTACAAGACAAACTAGCAGATAATTATAATATACCTAATTAATATTTCTAGATTAAATTGCCCATTTTTCATTTTCAACTTTTATGAGTTTTTATAAATTATAATTTTAAACTTTCCCGGCTCTATGACATTTTTGTAGTTCTTGTTAATTATCTATTGTTTAATCTTTATATATTTAGATACTCCAAGCATAAAATATATATTTTATAGTTTTTGTTATACACAGAATGAAAATATTAGATATTAATTTCTATTTTAGATTTGCAAAAAAAATATTTTTGGTTTATTATAAATGAAATGTTGCACCTTGCGATATGCTAATTGTGCTAATTCATCATATGCATATATAAATTATAATTTGTAGATCTGTGTAACAAATATTTTTATATACTTGATTAGGATTAGAGTGTTAGAGTTAGAAGTTTATTTCGGAATTATGGAATTACAGGTAGAGATGTAAAAAAATATTTTTCACCAGTTTAAAATATGTGATAATTATAATCTGAATGCATTCAATTTAGGCTCTATATATCAAAATCATAAACATCGCATGTTTTAAAATGAATAAAAATATTTATTACTATTTCTAATTATGGGTAATTAAATCTAAAATACCTAATCACTATATCAAGATCACAGGTATTTGGTAATAATACACTGATCCTTATATGTACAAGCAAAAACTTTATTTCTGCTAATACCTAATGGCTTAAGAAATTCTTATTATAAATACCCTAAATTGTCATAATTCTGTAATTCTATCACCAACTATACTTAGGCCCTTGTATACCTGAGAATTTATTTCTTATGTTTGCTAATACAAAAAATAATTAGTACTGTACTTATCACTACTAATTTGATTTCTTATTTTCATTAATCTATTCAATAATAATCATAATAGTAAGTGTACCTATCTTTATATAGTCACACTCCTATAAAATTACACTATTAGGATTTATAAAAGAGGTCTTATATAAAAAATATGCATATATAGAGATAGTGATGGGCTGAACATTGGACATGTCCATTGGACTATCTATGTCTAGTCCAGTCCAATTCATTAGGGATTGGATATTAAATATTTTATAATACTAAATTGGTATATAATTACATAAAAATTGGCCAATCAAATTATAAATTTTTGTACTATACTTTTGATATATATATAAATTCAAATAATTTAACAATATAAAAATTAATTATAACAAAAATATACGAACTCTCCTCGACAATCACTTGGACCAATTTTTCCGCTAAAGAAAAACAGTTTTGTTAGAGTGTTGTCTGTACTAAGGTGCAGTAGGATAACATAGAATACAGTTTTTGTAGAGGTCAACCGTTTTTGCTATTGTGGGGACTCCTCTATATATTCAACATGCAAGCCAAAAGCGTCATTATACAAGATAACTGGCAAGAGGTGGTGCCCTTGTACATGAAATTTTGGTAGAGTGAGAAACCTCTGTTGATGAAGTTATCTATGATAAAACAGTGAGAAACAACAA
Source organism: Dentiscutata erythropus (assembly GCA_910591965.1). Classification (NCBI taxonomy): domain Eukaryota; kingdom Fungi; phylum Glomeromycota; class Glomeromycetes; order Diversisporales; family Gigasporaceae; genus Dentiscutata; species Dentiscutata erythropus. The sequence continues at coordinate 5,627 of CAJVPY010005022.1, forward strand.
AACAAGCTTTTTCAACACTTTTATTTGGAAATTTTGAAGAACTCACAACCGAAAACTCTCTTTTCATATTTTCGCTTGGTTTGGATTTTTTTAGAGAATTTTGCTAAACTAAAAGTGGAAAATCGGCATACCCTCTCCAAAAGATCTGCATTGTTTACCGATTCCAAATTGGGAACAGAAGTTATGAGAAATTACAGATTCGGTGGCCCAGGAATTCTAATTATGGCAGCAGGTGGCTTGAGATACGGGTTCTCGGACGGTGGCAGCACCTGGCTCAAGATACGAATTAGGACAGGTAATTAATGAATCAAACTGTGTCATATAGAACAAGGACTAACGTTGACTGTTTGGAGATTTTTTATAATAATTTTTGCAGGGCCAACTCTACTCCGAAGATATTTACATATAATACGGACTAAATCTAGAGTAGAGCTAAATTTAAGAGTATTATATAATTTTCAGCTATGATATAGCTATATCATTTTGTTAGAGTTTTTTTCTTCTCTTTTGTTTTTTCTTTTTCGAAATATATTTTTCTTTTTTCCTTTTTGGTGTTTTTTGGGTTTTTTGTTGGTTGCTTTTATTTTGTTTACTTTTTAAAACTTCTCCCTTTTATCTCGTGCCCTTTGAGAAGAAGGAAGAATTAGAAGGTAAAGAAAAGATCTTGATATGGTATACAACAACCTGTCATAACTCTTGGGGTAACCTCGTTATTACAAAATTCGAAGCAAGTTTTGAATTCCGGGGGTGACTAATAGTTGTTATAGCTAGTCGTGTTGGGTTTAGGCTTGGTGAGCTTTTATTAGATAAGAACATACAGTCTCATTGATATATCACAGCATCATGTAGCAGTTCACTAAATTTGAATAAAAGCAGGATCGTTTAAAAAAACAAAAAAAACAAAAAAAAAAAATAATTATAAAAGCTAAAATCAAAATTGGCAATAATCTTTTAGCAAACTAAGGATGTCTCAAATATCTCACCCAATAGATTGAAGACAAATTTTTAATAGTTAAAAATTGAATGAATTTACCAAATAAGCTGCAATTTCGCAGACTATCTTTTTTAAAAATTTGTTATTGATAAAAGTTGCTTAAACATTATTTTACTTTTTTTTATATAATAAATAATGAATCTCAAAGAATTTTTAACTAATCAAAAAAATAGCTACTAATATTTTATTTTTAATAATTAAAACTTTTAAGCAAATAATTAATGCTTTGATATTAATATAATAAATGCAGCTTATTTTTTATTTTATTTATTTTTTTTTTTGTATTTTCTAATGGCATAATCACTAACAGAATATAAAATGTATTTTTTTTTTATTAAAGTTTTATATTATTACAATAAATTTTAAGTTACACATTAAGTACTGCATATATCACTATCCATAGTGATGTTCCCCAGCCTTTTTATGCTATATATTTAGTAAGTCTACCTTTAGTAGTCTGGGTCTCTGATTCTGTGGTGTTAATATAATAGAAACTTTAATATGACACTATGTATAAATCAAATTTTATTCTTTAGTATGATGATATAGTGAACAATTTGTATAAATTAAATCTTATTTAAATATTAACTATATAGAGTACCTCATATTAAAAAAGTTCATTTTGCAATAAACAATTTTGAGTAAATCAAATTTAAATAATTTTTAAATAGAAATACCAAATTTTCAATTTGAAGCTAGGGTTTGAAACCAGTTTTATTTTCATACTTGATATTTCAAAAGTTTTAAAACATGTTACTTTTTTTATATATAGAGATTATTTATAATTATTATAATCTCTATATATAAGGTTATTTAAAAAAAAAGGAATTATAAAACCAGATTTAATTAGTTTTAATATATAAAAAAATAAAATTAGTTCCAAACTCTACTTTAAGCTCATTTTGTAAATATTTTTTGTTTTATTTTCAGTTTTTATAATTTATAGCAAAGTTTTTATTGAATTTATATTTATTTAAAAATCAAATAAATTTTTTTTTGAAAAGTTAAAAATAAACCTTTTTAATATGATATACTTAGAAAAGTATCATTTATTATCTGATTTTTTGTTAATTGTAAAATCTTCACACTCTCTCAAATGATTATAATTATAATATATATATATATATATAATCTATTAGAATAATATTTTGGCAAGTTGTAGCGACTTAGTGTAGTGATCTAGTCATCACCCTCTTCAAGTGGCAGGTCTAGAGTTCAAATTCTACTAGTGACAAGATTTGAAAAATAGACCTGTGTTTGGTTAATAGCTATGCTTATCAGTTGGATCTAGAACTAAATCTGTAACTTCAGTCACACCATCTAGTAATAAGAGCTTTGGTGCAATAAATCTGAGGAACCGGCATAACTGAAAACCAATTTGGGAAGTCCTGAATTTGGATATAATGGCAATATTTGATAGTATTACAGGAGGGCTAAATTTGAACTGGGGCCTGAGATCGAAGAACTGAGCAACCAGATCCTATAGTGGAAGATATACCAGCTGAACTGCCAGGTTGTCACATCGGAGAAAAGGGCATATGCTTTAAAAGTATGAACCAAGGGGAGGGCGTCTTTCAGGCACCTAAAGCCTGAGCAGACCAACCCTTCCAAGTTGCCAACTAGAAGTAAAGGAAAGACCAATAGAGAATTCAGGTAAGGAAACAATTCTAAATGTGGGTACTGGGGTTGTTGTGAACCAATGAGTATATAATGAAAGACTAACTAAGAAGGTTGTAGCTTGAGATACAGATTGGATTATGGCAGTACTCTAAAAGGTAGCTTGAAATACGGATCTGGTATCAGCAGTACAACAGGTACTAGTTAGGAAGAAGTTGTTGAACATGCAGATAAATACATATGTGGAACATGTACTACTTTATTGGGTTTACTTTTGAGGATAGTTAAGTATTCTAAGTTGGCTAGTAAATGTAGTAGTGTCGCAAAATCTACTACCTATATAGTGAGTTATACCCACGTTAGGTAGAGTTAGGCCGAATATATTAAGACCAGAAGGTTTAAATATGTACACCTCTAGTTGGGGTACAGGTACAGCAGATAGTGTAGAACTTTTGGGTAGACTACTTAAATAGGTACTCAAAAGATGCATGTGTGGCTTGATGTACCTTTGTTATAATATATAGTGTCTAATACTTGCTTAATAAAATCTTGCTAACAATTAGAGTCACCTTTGCCAAAAAAAAAAATAATAATAATAATAATAATATTTTGGCACCCAACTTTCTGCTAAAAAAATCAAATAATAAATGACACTTTCTTTACTGAAAACTTTACTTTAAAATTAAATATATGAAGTACAGTATAATAATGTATTATAAACCAAGTGGCTTATTTAAATACATAGATTAGAACTTCAATTTATACTAATACAATAAATAGAGTTTTGTATTATATTTAATATTATTAAATCTCACTCAGATGTTTAATAATAGACTAACTGATCCTTCATCTAAATTTGTATTGACAATAAGAAATAAATAGATTATACTTTAATTAATAAACAATTACTATTTATTAGTTAAGTTAATTTGATTCATATACTGAATTAGCACTAATAAAAAAAAAGAAGTGTAATTATTTAATACATCAACCAATAATAACTTTTACAATTATTGGGTAAATTAAGAAGAAAATTTAAAAAGAGAAAGCTAAAATATATTACTAAATAAATGTATAAAAAATTGAATAATTAGTAATGACCAAAGAGTAAAAATTGAATATATTGTTTGAAGTTTGATATATTATCAATAAGTTAGACAAATACTATAGTGACTGTTATCTACTCCAGATAGTTTTAGTTATCTACTCCAGATAGTTTTATTTAATTTATAGTCTTGCTTAGCACTAGAGACACATACCTTCTCTATCAACAATACTCTTCATACTGAACAATACATAAATATTTGCTTTATTAATTCATATTCAATATTATTAGTTAAAAGACTTGTTAATTTCTTTTTTTGCATTTTACTATTTATGCTATTCAAGCATTACATATTTTATATTACAGTTTAACTAAACTCTCCAACTAATTATTATATTTATATATTCAATAATTAAAATACCTATCATATCTGATCTCAATTATTCTCTGATATCTTAATTACTAGCATAATTTTGATTAATCACATGATCACATAAGTTGATTGTTCTATATTTCTTTTTGCTTTTATACTCTTTAACTTGCTAAATAGTTTGTTATCTATTTGCATACTTTTTACAAGATACATGAGGTTTTCAAAAACTATATAATATAAGCTAGACCTCATTGGTTCTCATCCTTGAGGGCCATGTTGTTTTTATATAATTCTTCAGTATAATTTGAAAATTCATCATTTCAGGTAAATATTTCTTTACTCTATTTCTGGTTATTGGGTCCTTTAACTTACTACTATTCAACTCATTTATATACACTTGTTCATATTTTCTAATCTCTCATACTCTATAAAGTTTTATCCAATAGTAATCTAGCTTTTAGATCATTATTTCTAATGTAGAATCATAAATTAGAACCAAATTATCTATATTATAGATTTTCTTTTTCTTTGCTCTTTTATTATAAATTTTCTTTTATTTTGCCTTATTTCATTCTTTTTGACTTGTGCATTTCTTAAATCTTCTACTAATCCTTTAATCTGTTAGTTTTATATTCCAATAATTTATCAGTAGACCACTTTCTCTTGCAATATATACTTGATAACCCTCTATTACTAATTGTATTGGTGTTATAGCATTATGTCTATACTAAATAAAATAGGAAATACTCAAAATCATTAACCATTATGTTAATAACCCAAATAGTATTTTTTATATACTTATACTATTTGTTTTGTTTTTTTGCACATATTTTACAGATTGTTCTTGTGGTGAATTTCTGTACTGTTCTTTTCATCTGACCATTTGTTTCTAGGTAGTAACTAACTACAAACCTCTGAACTATATTTAATCTTGTTGCCAATTTAGCTAATACATTATTTTTGGATTCTATATCTTTGTTCAAAACCAATATCATAAAATATCTATGTCTTGTAATAATTTTATCCCAAATAAATTGGGCAATTACATTTGTATTCTTTCTCTTTAGCAGTTTGCTTTCCACAGACCTAGTTAACTTCTCAACTGCCAATACTATATACTTATAACCTCTACTTGTCTAGAACAATAGCCTTATATAATTAATAAATAATTTATAAAAAATCTAACTCATTACTGTCATATGAATTGGCTTCTTTATTGCCTTAGTCATACACTTTTGATATTGAATATATAATTTCATATATCTCTTTGCATCTTTATAGATATTCTAGATGCCCAATTGTAATTTATTAATATTTTTTTGTAGTATTATTTATACAATGATATCTCTTTTTTTCTGAAGTTTTGTAGTAATTTGCTTCTAATATCTTTTTTTTTTTAAGCAATCCTGCCTTTATTCATATGAACTATTATATAATTATATACAAATATACTAAAACCTTACAACTTAGCTTTAACTCAATAAAGACTCACTAGATTGAATACCCAATACAACCTGCTATAACAACTATTAGTCTTACTCAAGATCCAAAACTTACTTTAAATTTTGATTGTCAAAATGATACCCTCTCAATTATTTGACAGGTTGTTGTATACCACATCAGAATCTCTTTTTCTCCTTCTAATTCTTCTCTTTTCTCAAGAGATACAAGACAAAAGAAGAAATTTTTAAAGAAAATGTATGAGATTGGCTAGAAAAAGAAAAAACAGAAAAGAAAAAAGAAATACTGATTGTGAAAAAGAAAAAACATGAAAAGAAATTTAAAACTCTGAAAGACTATTATAACCTATACAAAGCTAATAAAAATTATATGACAGATACAATATTTGTATATCTTTACTATAAAGCTTCATCTTAACATTAAAGTTACTTTTTGACCTTCTCACCAACTTTGGATAGCTTCGTTGCTCATCCTAATTCATAATTAGAGTTTCCAGACTGAGTTTTATAAAATAGCATCATATTTGTCCATAAACAAACACATAGTTGTATTTCGCTAATCTGTTCAAATTTGAAAAGTAAACAATGCTAATCTTTTAGAGTGGGTAAGCCAAATTTCTACTTTTTATCAAAATTTTTTGGAAGACTGATGGAAGGGTGAGAGAGAGTAAAAAGAAACTACTTGACTAGTTAAAAAAAGTGTGGCTTGAGAAAAATATATAACTTGTTGTACCTCTGGGCTGACAGATCCAGGATGTAGGTGAGATTTTCCGGGTCATGTGATTAATCGATCTCCGATCTTATCTCGGAATCACGTAA
>CAJVPY010005023.1:0-11933 GCA_910591965.1 Dentiscutata erythropus
TTAATTGTTTGTTAATTAAATGCTTATGTAATTTAATAGTTGAGTATTTAGTCCTACTTCTAAATACAAGTGCTTATGCCCTTATATGGATTTATCTTGTGTTTACATCTCTTATCCTATTGTGCGCCTAGAAGACACAGTATACCAGTTTGTATTCCTTCAAAGCCAGCCCCCTAGGCATACCTGGTGATTAATACCATATTCGGAACTTCCCAAGTAGACTTCCATTATCTGATAATCATCCTTATATGCACTGATCTGTTGGACTTATCATGGGTTTGCACTGCATTTAACCAGCTAGCATTCCTTGTACTTCCCTGGCGTACAGGGTTGCACAATACCCCAAATCTTCCAGGTTCTAGTATTGCCAATCCTTGGTATGCCAACGGGTTATAGGCATTTTTCTCTGATGTGGACGATAGTCACCATAACACAAGATTAAATTTGAAAATCATCATTTGTAGGATTCGAACTCTCAATCTGCTACTTGGCGAGGTGACAACTAGATCACTTCACTAAGTCACCACACCCTTACTATTAAAAATTTAAATCTTTAACAATAATTAATTTTAGATCTATTTGACTAATTTTTACGAAATAACTATCAAAATGTTAAACTTAATACAGTGACTATAAAAAAATCAAAATAGATAAAATCCAATTTACGAGTCCTATTAATTACTAAGAATTTGTATTACTTCAGATATAATACAAATATTTAATAATCTTAAGAACTTGTAAATAGATTTTAGCAATTTTGGTCTCTTTAGAATTGTCTCATCATTAGAGATCTGATCTGATAAATAGTATATTCAAATATTTACTAAATATTCAAATACTTGAATAAGATTTTTTCACTAAATTGAATATTCAAATATTTAATTTATTTATTAAATAATTTATTGAATATTCATTAAATATATATATATAATTAAAATTATCTAATTAATTAGTTAAATCCAAAATTAATATAATAATTTTAGTATATTTATTATACTTGTATTAAATTAATTTATAAATATTTATTTAGTTATTAACTATAAAATTATTTATTAGTAGATATCATTTCTTAATTGTCTGAAAAACACTACAGATAGAGCAATAGTATATCTGATGTCTGTATGTTAACAAATCCTGGATTTTGATTGGCTAGATTAGGTGTAACATGAAAAGGAAACAATTAAAACAATAAACAGTCGATACTTATTGGCTAGGTATAGTGTAATATAAAAAATTAGTTTAATATTTTTTATATTTAGTTCTTCAGACTTTAAATAGTATATTTATTTTTTAATAATTAGTGTCACATAGTTTAGCAACACTATGTGTATTACTTTAATTTTCCTATTAGTTTTCACTCACTTGGCTTCTCTATGAAATGACTAGAGTATCATCCAGATACTACCACCAATAATATATTCACACAGATACAATAGTTTATTCACTAAGAATGAAGCTTATTCACGAAGTAAAAGCTAAAACTTGGTATCTCCTCTATTTGGATCGATGCCTTATATATTATTACTAATACATATTTTATTACTACATTATTCATGCAATCACATATTAATTACTAATCATTATTGATTGCTATATTGTCATGTGATACTAATCGCTTCTAATTGCTACATTGTTTATGCAACGCTATTTTTAGACTTTTAATTAAATCAGGATCATGCATATCTCTGATCACAATATTTGATTATGTACCCAATCACTAATCACATGGGTACTGCTACAAGTACATAGGGTATTAAGAAACACCGTGACAATTAGTATTAAATTAAGAATATTGTTAAATATTATAAGTTTCTATATTGCAGGTTAATATGATTAACCAATTAGATCTTGTATAACAAAAACAAATGAAAAATTAGAAAAACTACAAAAAAATCAAAAATTTTAAATATGGGGGTGTCAGTAGAAACTAGACAAATTGTTTATAGTAAGTTTTTTTTAAAATATTAAATTAAAATATCTCAACAACTATTAAACCAAAATTAATAAATTTTTTTATTTTAATTATTTATCTAAATAGCATTAAAATAAAAAAATTTTTATCAAGTTTAGTTTAATATTTGTTGATACTGTTGTCCTCCTCTATAATCATACAGTCTGTATCATGCAAATTGTGTAACTATATAAAGGCTTTTACTATAATGTGCTTATAAAGAAATATTTTTTTATAAGTTTATTAGTAAAGTGTTGCAGATCTTGCATGATTATAAAAAGGGTTTTACTATAATATGATTATATAGAAGATGACTATATAGGAGGAAGACAGTATTTTAATTTAAAGTCTAAAAAAAATTTACTTGGAAATAATTTGTCTAGTTTCTACTGACACCCCTCATATATTAAAATTTTATTATATAAACTAGTCTTGGGCTCTAATTAAAAGTTTTTAATACTTAATTTTACATATATATATGCTCACTAATCTTAATACTAGTTTGAACTCTAACCTTAACTAATAATAATATTAAAATTTTTTTAAATATTAACCTGTGATATCACAACCTGCTAAATTTAACAAAATCCTAAATTAAATACTAATAAGTTGTGATTTTATATTTGTTTAAATAATTAAAATTGCTTTAGACTTTTCTAATTTTATATATTAACTATTAGCTAGCTAATTATTCATAATATTATTAATAAAGGCAGCCAAATATACATACCCCCAATTTTGTTATTCATACCCCCTGTAGAATAACACTTTTTTTAAACTTGAGCAAAACTATCTCGACACCCACCAAGTCAAATTTGATGAATATTTTTTATTTACATTCTACAGATTCGTAGAATTAAAATAAAATAAATTTATCGAATTTGACTTAGTGGTTATCGAGATATCTTCGCTCAAAGTTTGAAAAAAAATTGGCGCAGCTTTGTTTTGAAATAATTTTGAGTTTTCTTAACTTTGAGCGAAGGTATCTCGTCGACCACCAAGTCAAATTCGATGAATTTTTTTATTTGAATTCTATGAATCTGTAGAATGCAAATAAAAAAATTTATCGAATTTGACTTGGTGGTCTATCAAAATAAAGCTGCACCAAACTTTTTCTCAAACTTTGAACGAAGCTATCTCGATAACCACCAAGTCAAATTCGATGAATTTTTTTTATTTGAATTCTACGAATCTGTAGAATGTAAATAAAAAAAACTCATCGAATTTGATTTGGTGGTTGTCGAGATATTTTCACTCAAAGTTTTAAAAAAAATTTTGGCGCAGCTTTATTTTGATAGACGGTTTGAGTTTTTTTTAAACCTTTGAGCAAAAATATTTTGTTACAATCAAGTCAAATCTGATATATTTTTTTTATTTGCATTCTACAGATTCGTAGAATTTGAATAAAAAAAAATTCACAGAATTTGGCTTGGAGGGAGACGAGATATCTTCGCTCAAAGCTTTAAAAAAACTCAAAACGTCTATTAAATAAAGCTGCGCCAAAGTTTTTTTAAAACTTTGAGCGAAAATATTTCGACACCCACCAAATTAAATTCGATGAATTTTTTTATTTACATTCTACAGATACGTAGAATTTAAATAAAAAAAAATTCATCGAATTTGGCTTGGTGGTTATCATATCGAGATAGCTTTGTTCAAAGTTTGAGAAAAAGTTTGTCGCCGCTTTATTTTGATAGACGTTGAGTTTTTTTAAGACTTTGAGCGAAGATATCTCATCAACCACCAAGTCAAATTCGATAAATTTTTTTATTTGCATTCTACAGGTTCATAGAATTCAAATAAAAAAAAAAATCATCGAATTTGACTTGGTGGTCGACGAGATACCTTCGCACAAAGTTAAGAAAACTCAAAATGTATTTCAAAACAAAGCTGTGCCAATTTTTTTTTTCAAACTTTGAGCGAAGATATCTCGATAACCACCAAGTCAAATTCGATAAAATTTTTTTTATTTGAATTCTACGAATCTGTAGAATGTAAATAAAAAATATTCATCGAATTTGATTTGGTGGGCGTCGAGATAGTTTCGCTCAAAATTTAAAAAAAGTGTTATTCTACAGGGGGTACGAATAACAAAATTGGGGGTATGTATATCGGCCGCCTTAATAAAATATAAAATTGTTTTATACTATATACAATATTCAATGAATATTCGAATATTAAAAGTATTAAACAAATAAATATTCGAATACAAATTTTTTGACTGGATAAGACTTCTACAATCATGACAAAATTTTGGTAATTGTTTTATAAAAATCAAGCTGATAAAACAGAAGTTATACAATTTAAAAATTTTAGATTCTTAATAGTAAATTTCAAATATGAGTAGATATAATTTTAATTAGATTGACAGATTAAAATGAAATTGGAATAAAGCACAATGTAAAAAGTAGACAAGCCATCAAAAAATAAAAACTTTTGAGTGTATTATTTAGGTTAGGGGTTAGAGGTTAGTTTTAAGGTAGAGTTTATAATAAACAAGAATTAGTAGGTTTTAGAAAGTTAAATAGAAACCCTTATTTCATTTTAATCCGATTTCATTATGATCCGCGACAATAGTTTCTATTTAGTTAAGTATTAAATTAGTGATTATGAGGAGGTTTTTATTAATTAATTTGATTTAAAAAGCCAAATTTTATGGTGATAGTGATTATAGCTGATTTGTGACTACAATGAGGTTTTTTTACTTTATTTAAGTTCGCTGCAAATTTTTTTATGTCTCTATCTTTAAATATAACTTTTTAAAAAAAATAAGGTTCATACTATTGTTCCCTAATATATATTTAGACATTTTATGTCAATGATATCCTTTACTTCTTTTTTTGGATTCAGTTCAATTGCTTTTCTTAGATCTGTTGCAGCTTCATCATGTTTTTCAAGCATCTTATTTAAAATTGCACGATCGTAATGCGCTTCTGCTTGTTCCAATTTGTCCAATTCACATTTTGGCTTGAAATCATCTAGTGCAATAAACTCATTAAAAGCTTCTTTATACTTTCCTGTTAATCTATAAAGTGATCCACGTTGCCAATGTAAATATGGTTCATTTGGATTTAATTCAATTGCCTTCTCCAAATCTTTTTGACTTTCGTTGTACCGTTTGCATTTTAAATAAAGTGCTCCACGATATGCAAGACAGAATACATTAGTTGGTTTTGATTCTAATGCTTTATTAAAGTCTTCCAATGCCTCTTCATAACGTTCAAGCATATACAAAGTTGCTCCACGAAGTCCTTGTGTATAAGCATCTATTGATTCAATTTCCAATGCTTTGTTAAAATCTTCAAGAGATTCTTTGAATTTTCCTGATAGTCGATAGATTTCTCCTCGACTTTTCAATGAGGATACATTAGTTGGTTCGATTTCTAATAATTTATTGAAATCATCAAGCGATTCTTTAAGCATTCCCATCAATTGATAAATTTCACCACGATTTTTTAATATTAATATATTATTTGGTTCGATTTCTAGTAATTTATTAAAATCTAAAAGTGACTCTTTATAATTGCCTATCATCTGGTAAATTGTACCTCTAAGTGTTAAAGCCAATAAATTGTTCGATTCAATTTCCAATGTCTTATTAAAATCCTCAAGGGAGTTCTTATATTCACATATCATCATATTAATTGAACCTCTAGTTATCAAAGCTAATAAATCATTTGGTTCAATTTCTAACACTTTATTAAAGTCTTCAAGTGATTCTTTATATTTCCCCAATAGGCGAAGAATTTCTCCACGTTGTTTCAATAAAGCTGTATTATTTGGATCGATTTCTAATATTTTATTAAAATCTTCAAGAGATTTTTGTTTATTTCCCATAATAAAATAAATTCCGCCGCGAGCACTCAATATATTTATATTATTTGGATCAATTTTTAAAAAATTTTCAATATCCACAAGTGATCCTTCATAATTACCCATCTCTCGATGAATTGTCATTCGAATGGTCAAAGCCAATAAATCGTTCGGATTTATTTCAAGTAAACTATTAATATCGGCAAGTGATTCTTGATACATTCTCATTTTTAAATAAATTTCTCCTCTATTTTTTAACGATGTTGTATTATTTGGATCATTTTCTAAACATTTATTTAAGTCATTTAATGACTCCTGATATCTTTCCATTACTCGGTAAATTTCACCTCTAACACTTAATGCAAATATATTTATAGGCTCAATTTCTAACATCCTATTTAAATCAGTGAGTGTGTTTTCATAAAGTTTAAGTATTTTAAAAACTTCACTACGTGCTTTTAGAGCTATCAAATTATCTGGTTCAATAACAAGCGCATTGCTTAAATCTGTAAGGGCCAAATTATATTTTTGCGAACAAATAAAACACTTTCCACGAACTATTAACGCGGGCACGTAATTTGAATCGATTTCTAAAGCTTTATTTAAATCTTTAAGAGATTCATCATAACGATCCAACATTAGAAAAGTATTTCCTCGTGAACATAGAGCAGGTAAATCGTCTGGTATAGTTTTTAATGTAATATTAAAGTCCTCAAGAGATTCTTCAAATCGTTCAAGCATGAAATAAGTTAATCCTCTTAAGTAATACACAAATTCATCATTTGAATTAAATTCTAAGAATTTGTTATAGTCTTCAAGTGACTCTTTTCCATTTTTCATAAGATAATAAGTATAACCACGTAATCTTAATGCAATCATACTTCCAGGTTCATCTTCTAACGCTTTGTTTAATACTTTGAGAGACTCTTCAAATTGACTAAAAGTTTGATAAATTTTTATGCAGGACCTTAAAGCAAACGAATTATTTGGATGTATCTCTAATGACTTTATAAAATCATCAAGAGAATCATGAAGCTTATTTTGGGCATAATAAATTTCTCCACGAAGTCTTAAAGCAGATGCATCATTTGGATTAATTTTTAATATTCGATTTAAATCGGCAAGTGATTCATTATATCTTCCCATTTGTCGATAAGTTTCACCTCGGATGTTTAAACCTAATAGATCATTCGGATTGATTTCCAAGGCTTTATTCAAATCTGCAAGTGCTTCTTCGTATCTATTTAAAATACGAAAGGTATCTCCACGATAAATTAAAGTTTCCTGATCATTTGGATTTTCTTCTAAAGATTTATTAAATTGTGCTAAATACATTTCATAATAATTTAGAACATAATCAATTTTTTCAACACCGGTAGTTGAGTTGCTACTTGTCTCTAATGTGACAGCATTTTTAAAATCTGCAACAGATTCTTCATGAAGATTCAATATTCTATAAGTTTGTGCACGAAGTTTCAATGTAGTCTTATCATTTGGTCTAATTTCCAATGATTTGTTAAAATACTTGAGGGCTTCTTTATAATTCCCCAACTTGTGATTTATTTCTCCATAACTACATAATGCTGATGCATTCTCTGGTTCAAGTTCTACAGCCATTTTGAAATCAATGAGAGATTTATCATAACTATTCATATCGATATATACATAACCTCGACTGATTAGGAATAGCACATTATTCGGATCATTTTCTAATAATATATTTAAATCATTAAAAGCGATTTCAATTTTTCTTAGCTCAGCACAAGTGTGAACACGAAAAGTCAATGCGACAGTATCGTCTTCTAATACTTTATTTAAATTAGAGAGTGCATTTTCATATTGATTTAATTTAGTATAAACTATTCCAAGAGTTCTTAATGCTTCAACATTACCAGGTTCAATTTCCAATACTCTATTTAAATCTTTAATAGATTTTTCATATTGACTCATTAAGTAATAATTAAATCCTCGGTGATTTAACATGAGTATATCATTTGGATCTCTCTCTAACGCTTCATTGCAATATAAAATTTCATCTTCATATTTGTCCATGAATTACTGTATTCATACAATAATACAGAAATTAATCAGTGTTGCTATTGTCACTACTGTATAATTGTATCTAAATTTCTTCAAAATGTAAAATTTTATCAAGAATTTCTTTATTAACTTTGAATGAACAAAATGAGTTGATATTTACTTTGAACTACTTACTTGTAACTTGTCCTAAGTGGTACACGCATGCGAACCCCTAGAACATCACAATAAATTAATTAGCTCAGCCCTGTAATCTTGACCAATCAAATCAAGTTCAGGTGTAACATAGCAGTAAAAATTGAAACAAGGCACTTTTGCAAAAATACAAAGCAGGTCTGTTTTGACTATCGTAGTACGCCTGATTTTAATCTTGAATTTTAATGTCCAAAGTCACAGGAGTAAAATGTTTTTTGTGGGTTCGCTACCTAAGTCTGCCGGTAGTGTTGTACCCAGCCGTTTTGTTCTTAGGAGCTTCCGATGTTAACGCACAATATCCCAATTTTTTAGTTATATGCAAAGTTATTTTAAAAATAATACCAATAGTAATAATATAAATATGCGTAAATTTTAACCATTTTTGTTAAAAGCTGAAGCCGATTAATAAACTTTAGACTGTAGATATTTTTTTTAAAACCTAAATTTTTTGTTCAACCGTCCTACAACATTGTGTATCGGTACATACCGACATTGCCTAAAATACTTCTTGGACTAGGCTGATTTGATAAGAAACGTATCATATATTCTTAATTATTACGAGAAGAATTTAAATAATTTTAGGATTGTAATAGATATAGTTATGTAATAGAATATAGTTATTAAAAAAGAAAACTACTAGTGTCAAAAGCTTCTTTATCAATTATTTCTTCAATTAAGAACATTCTTAGGACAATAATTATGGTTGTGTATTGACCGATTTTTCGTGTTTCTGTAATACAGAGATCACCATAAATAATGTTGTGGTTGACTTTGTATTTATAATCATTTTTCTTCGTCGTTTAAATTAAAGTCAATTAAAAATGTTTGTTAATTTTATTAATTTAATTCTTATATACTTATTTCAACATCTTTTGTCGAAATTTTTTAATCTTAGACCTTTTATTTTTAATTTAAAGGGATCCACTGTTCAATGATCTGGCTAATATTCGTTTGGATTATGTAATGGAAATAACTCGTGAGATTTCGGTTCTATTTGAATCCGAATCTTTTGAACAAATAGCACAAATTATTCAAGATAATAAAGAGCTTACTTTACAAGAAAAAAAATATATTAAAGATACATTCATTAAAGGAAGAAATGTACATGGAAGAAAGACAAACATGCTAAATGCATTATGCGTTCGTTGCCAATCTGAGCTGTCTGCTGAATTTTCTTGCCTCGAATGTATTAGATTGCATATCAAAAATAACTTTTCTAAATGGACCTCTGGAGATAAGCTTTTTGATTTTTGGATTCAAAAATTTCAACTTAAATTTTATGCTAGATCAAATAGAGTTATTGAATGGGTACCTTTTGATAGGTTTCAAAATATTAATATTAAAGCAAGTGGAGGATTTGCAAACGTATATATTGCCAAGTGGATGGATGGTTCAATAATTAGTTGGGATGCGTATAAACAAAAGTTTTTAAGAGGTATGCCTGGTCCGGTTATATTGAAATCCATGAAAAATCCTGAAAACCATAGTGAGAACTTTTACCAAGAGGTAAATAAATACGTATGTATAATATTACCTATATGTGTGAATTATAATACTAATCAATCAACATGTCTATTATATTTTATTATTTTTAGATATTGGTTCATATTACAGTTTCTTTGGACTGCCCGTACATTGTTTCATGCTATGGTTTGACCAAGGAACCAGAAAGTGGTAATTTTATGATGATTTTGGAATACCTTTATGACGGAGATTTAAAAGATTTTTTAAAAAATAAAGATATTACTCTTTCATGGAGAACAAGATATTCCATACTTCATAATATTGTTTCTGCACTTTCGAAAATGCATCTTTATAATATTTTGCACGGAGACATTCACCCTGGAAACATTATATCATCTAGAAATATGTGGTGTGTCGGTGATTTAGGGCTTTGTAAGTTCACAAATGAAGCCACTAACAACGAAATCTTTGGTGTTCTTCCATATATAGCCCCAGAAGTCCTACTTAACGCTAATTATACAACTGCAGCTGATATTTATAGTGTTGGAATAATAATGTGGCAACTTGTTACTAAATGTATTCCATATGATTATGCGCATGATAAAAATGATATTGCATTAGCAATTAATATATGTAATAGTGTTCGTCCTGAAATTAATTGCAAACTTCCATCTGACTATGAAGAAATGATGAAAAGATGTTGGAATTCTGATAGTTTAAGTAGACCAAATGCATCTGAGCTTTTAAAATTTTTGACAACTAATTTACAAAAGATATACAAGAATGAATTGATTATCCCAGAATTAGATGAAAACTTAACTTCTTCACTGTTTACATCAGACATTGATCTTATTCCAAAAATCATTAATACAGGTAAAATTTATATAATTTATAATATAAATTAAGTACTGCACTTTTAATCAAAATATTCTAAATATAAGTTAATTTTTTCTTTTTGAAAAAAAAAATAGATAAAATCAAAATTCACTATGAACAATCCAATAGTATTGGTTTTATGATGCCAATTCATAAAGACGAATAAATAAATTTAGACTCAATCTCAATTCTATTTCTATTAATTTATATTTTAGTTCCCTAAACTTCTTTCTAAAAAGGAAACACAATTAAGTGTAGCTTATTATTATATTACCGATATCAATCTACCTCCAGATACGTATCTTACCAACATGCTGCAAATATGCTGCAGGTATTTGACGGATCTATGGCAGACTATCGGGTACATATCAGTAAACTTTTCTCCCGGTATGTGTACTGGAAGCGAAAAATAAATTCTTTTTTTTATGTGATGAATTAACTGTAGATATCAAATCTTAACTATCACCATTGATTGCATACAAACATCACAGCTTATATTTATATATATATGCTTAGTTAATTAAGACTTTGCGTAACACAAACGGGAAATATCAAAACAAATGTTCGTTTCGAAAAAATTGCTTATTTTTCAAATATTAGTATAAGAATTCACCTGGCCTTAACAAAAAAGGATTCCTCGGGCACTTTTACTATATAATTCGCAAATGACTGATTAAACACTATCACTAGACTAACATCTTTCGCATCATATAATTAATGAATTTCAATAGTTAAATTATAACGCTAAATATATTACAGTCGTCCCCCGTTAATATCAACCCTGTTAATATCAATCTGGCTATAAAATGAATTTCCATATGTTAAAATTATATCAAAACTCCCTCATATATATCAACTATAAATATGTTCCCTTATTAATATCATATCAACATAAATATGAAAGCGAACCATATTAATGAGGGACGACTGTATTTCTATTAATTTAGGATATTAAATATAACAGTCGATCAAGATGTCACACCTAATTTTTTATCATATGATTTTCATAAATTACACAAATCGACGAAATCACGTTTTTAAAATTTTCTCCCAAAGTCTTAGTCATAACACACAACGTTCTTAAAACAAATATGTTGCGAATCGAACAATATAAAGAATATGAAAAACTAGTGCCACCAGGTAATATGCTATCTCTTCAAAGAGGGGCAATTATTTTACCTTCTTTTGTAAGATTCTTTTGGAGTTTTCAAGATCTTGGCTTGAAAAATAGCTTGTTAGACGCGCACAAGCGAGAAGTTTCGGCGAAATGCATCTTTGGAAAAAGGGTATCTTATAAAAAAAAAATAGAGAAAAATAAGAAAAACCATTTTGTAGTATACGAATTGCAGTTTTGTTAATACTGTTTTTTTTTTTTTAATATTTAGCTATCTATATTCATGGTAAAATCATACTCTTTTACTATTTACGCTTTCACTATATTCTAATTTATTACGCCGAACAATGCTTTATGGGAATTCACAATATTGGCTTGGTAAAAAGAAAAGGGGACGAATTTGACAAAAAAATAATGGGCACAAAAAATTAATTATCTCGCGAAGGTTTGATCAGAATTATGCGATTTTGGTACCATTCGATT
>CAJVPY010005024.1:0-11933 GCA_910591965.1 Dentiscutata erythropus
TATTAATGCTTTTATTTAGAAGTTTTAAGCAATAAATAAAACGTGTAAAAAATTTCCTAAAACTGCTAGCAAGAAGTTATACAAAAGCCAATCAAATCTGTGCAGATCATTCTAGAACCGGATTTTCTAATTTGCCCTTATTTGCTATATTCTCTGACTGTATTTAAGAGTTTTTGGATTGGAAGTAGTTCTTTCTCTTTTGTCTTTGTTGCTAGCTTAACAAAAATCTAGCTTTGTCATTAGTGCCCACCCACCCACTACCAGGCAAAAAGTTGTGAGTGAGGTGTTTGGTGGTTATGGGTATGTCAATAGCCCAGATGAACAACCTGGATATCAGATATCAAATAAGAAAATAGAGTAGGATAAACTGATGATACTAGGAAATAGCTGTTGACTATGTAAGTAGCGAGATGATATCCAGGAACCTGAGAAAATATCAATTAGTTTTGGCAATGATATGGTCAAAAATATCGATTTACTTGATTAAACCAATCAGAATACAACTTTCGAAGTAACGTGATCATAACGAAATTTTTCAAAAATTTGTTTTTTGCTATTTGTTATTATGTTTCTTGACTGTCTAATTCTGAAAATTTCTGATAACCCGGGCTGCCAAATTTATATCACCGGCCAAAATTATGATATTAATTTGGCCCGAATTTGGTATTGTTACACTACATTAAAAATTGCAAAAATATCGATTCCCTACGATTTGGCCTAAAAATATCGATTTATATTGATCTAAATAAATCAATATTTTCTCAGGTCCCTGGCGTATCTCATATGCATATTCCATAGTATTCATTTGTTGTAGTGTTTGATGTATCATATGATCGAATGACAAATGGATCGTTTTTAAAATTTTATGTTATGGGAACCAAAAAATTAACATTGTATGACCTTAGCTTGGTATAGAGAGTATTGACTATTATATAGTTCTTTAATTCAAAATATAGGGGTTAATGAATACATGTTGGAAATTTTCATTCAAATAAGAAATTTTTTGTGGCGTCATCAGTCTAATAGCCATGGCGCAAAATTTTGGCGGACCCGTGATTTTTACCCAATCCGATTGTAAGATTAATGTGTAACATACAAATTCGAATCGCAAAAACTCGTAAATTTACTATGGAAACTATTCAGTTTTTAATAATAAGAGAATTCAGTTTCTACTTAATATGTATTTAAAGTTAACTCGATCAATAATGATTATCATAACGATAATAATTTGACAATTATTTAAAATGTTAAAAAAATAAAAATATCAACTTAAAAGGTAAAAATATCGTTATACTGTATATTTATATAAAATCGATCTAATTTTAATGTTTTAAAATGAACAAATAAGTACAAGCTAAACATAAATTAAGTCAGATATTCGAAATCGATATTCAATGAATTTATCCGAATACTCGTTCAATTTTTGACTGATATCCGGATATTAACAAAATTGAATAAATGAATATCCGGATGATTATTTTGACCAGATCAGTCCTCTAATTATCATGACCCGCTTTTAAACTACTGTATTAACTTCTGCGTATATGTATGAATTTTTAAAATAAATTTATAAACTGGATGAGAGTCAGACAATCCTGACACCCAAAATGTATAATGCTACTGTATAATGATATTTCGTAATAAATCATTCGAAACACGTCAATTGAAACGCTTAATGTACCCGAGTCTTGGGCAAAATATACATCAAGGGAACCGACAATGGAGTACTCTAAGTAGCAGCAAAATACGGTATCCACCAGATTATCAATTAGACAAAAAAAATGCACCTTGTTCTTTACTCGCTGTATCGAGAAATCAACATTATATATAAGCATGCTACGTATTATTAAAGGTTAGTGTGTTATTTGTTTGTTAGATTAGATCTACTCATGACGGCACGTGATACTGTACATACATACAGATTGTACAAATTGTCCCACATCGATTATGACTCAGAACCGATCAAATTTTTTGACCTCCATTTTTTTTTCATTATTATATACGATTCCTATAATTGGCTCTCTATTTTTTTTTCATAATTACGATTGAGAAAATTTAAAGGCATATCATACATATAATGGAAGAACAGATAGAACAAGCTGTTGCCATCGCTTTGAGCCCCTCTTCAGATCAAACTTTGAAAAGTCAGGTGTGTAACTCTTTTCAGTACAACGGTTGACTTGTTCTTCGTTAATACCTTTGTTGATCGAAGCTTTAAGAGTTTGTACACATTACTTTTGTGGGTTGATGTCAAGAATTGATATATTCAGATTAATATTTTTGATCTACTTTTAATAATGTTTGCTGAGTTTCTTTCAATTCGAAAAATCAAATAAAAAAAAAAACAATTAATTTGAATACTTTCTATTTTATGGATTTATTTAAATTTATTAAAGTGTTAATTTTGAGCTTTGATCTTAATCATAAATCGAAGTGTAATGGTTGCTTTTAGATTGATCTGAAAATTAAAGATTTAATCTAAGGTCTAATGTGTATGCCTATTACTCTTCTTGATTGTCCCTTATCATGATACTACTTGGCATTGTACGCGATACCATACAGGCTATGAACTTTTGTGAGCAAGTAAAAGCATCGCCCGATGGTTGGCAATTATGTCTATTATTGTTTGTCCGATTTCCTAAAAGGTGTGTTCTCAAAGGTTTATACTATTCCTTTCATCTGTCTTGAACAATTGACAATTTCTTGACTTGAGAGTAGGATAGATATTATTATTTTTTTTTTATTATAACTTACTCTTTATTAACATCACAGTCCACCTTCAACCTTCCATATTTTAAATTGTATGTGCTTATGTTATACATCATATAATATTCAGCTCTCCCGAAGCTCGGTTATTTGCTTTACAAGTTGTAGATGAAGTGCTGAAGAATGGGTAACTATCACGATCAAATCAACAATTTTTATCTTATTGTTATCAAGGATATTATTTAAAATCTGATTGTGTTTTGTTTGTTTTGTTGTAACATTTGTTGCTTTTCTTAGATCTCTTGATACGCCGCAATTTCTCCAAATTCGATCTACTTTAATGGAGTTTGTTAAGCGAGAATATGTTCTCGAAGAAGTTAATGGTGTGGAATTTAGTTCCGAACCGCAATGTTAGTATTTATTTAGTTTAATCACCTTTCATAATTTATACCTTTCTGTCATGGTTCATGATTAATTCTTCCTCTTATTTCTAGATCTGAAAAATAAATTTTCACATACTTTAACATTACTCTTTGTTCAAATATATCTGTCATTATGGCCAAATTTCTTTGATGAATTTTTGGCGTTACTTCAAATCAATGCTATAAATGGCAGTAAAACCAATGTGCGCACAATAGATATATTCCTGAGAATTTTATTGTCGATTGATGAAGAGGTAGCGAATTTGTCTGTTCCTAGGGAAAAAGAGGATGCACAAAGAAATACGGCCATTGTAAGCATTTATTTTGTCTCATTTATTTGTTGCAACCTGATGACATTCACGATTGATCTTATTTATTTGTACTCTGCAATCCTTTCTCTTGATCCACCTTTGTTCCATTCGGCACCCTTAATTGATTATACGATTATGTTTGGTACATTTGTTAGAAAGATTTTATGAGAAGAAATGATGTTCAAAAACTTGCAACAGCTTGGTACGATATTTTGAAAGATTACTGCACCCGAAATCAAGATGTTGCGGAAATGTGCTTAAAAATAGTTGGGCTCTATATTTGTGCGTCTATCATTATTATTTTAAAAAAAAGTCGTTATTACACATAAATTCTCATGTTATTTAAATAAATCAATTTTTTAATACATCCTATATAATTAGCTTGGATTGATATCTCTTTGATTGTAAATGAATCGTTCATTACACTTCTATATCAATTATTAGGAGAGATAAGACTTCGAATTGTAGCCTGTGAATGTTTGGCTGAGGTACACATTTATACTTAATTATCCTGTAGACTTTGCTTTATTTTAAATAACACTTTTTATACTCTAGATTGTATGCAAAGGAATGAAACCTCTGGACAAATTTGAATTGATTCAAGTTTTGAATCTAACAAATGTTATGAGACGTTTGGATCTTGTAAGCAAACTTTTCGTATATTTTTAACCTTTTACGGCTATGAATAATGTTATTCACTCTTGTAAAACTATAAGTCGGATGATATAGATTTTGTCGAACAAGTTGCCAAGCTTACTAATGTTCTTGGCGTAGAATTATGCAAAATATGGGAAGAGGT
Source organism: Dentiscutata erythropus (assembly GCA_910591965.1). Classification (NCBI taxonomy): domain Eukaryota; kingdom Fungi; phylum Glomeromycota; class Glomeromycetes; order Diversisporales; family Gigasporaceae; genus Dentiscutata; species Dentiscutata erythropus. The sequence goes on from CAJVPY010005024.1 coordinate 4,239, forward strand.
AAATTATAAATACTGGCCTTCCATTATTATCATTAATTCAGTCTTTTAAATTATCATTAATTTCATTCAAGGTGGATTCTGAAACAAAACCTGCTGTATATGTTCAAATAGAACTCTTACTACCATTTTTATTAAAATTTTTGGCTGATGAATATGATGATACTTCATGTGCTGTATTTCCTTTCGTATCGGCATTGCAAACAGTATTGAAAAAGCAAAAAAATTGCTCCGGTGTATTAACTGGGACACAAAGAGAATTTTTGGATTCATTGCTCAAAGTAGTAGTTCTCAAAATGAAATATGATGATGAAACAGATTGGGGCGGAACAGATGATGGATCAGAAGATGCGGCAGAATTTTTAGAGATGCGTAAGGTAATAAATATAGTAGATAAACGTATATTATTAATTAATATATTACAATATTGATTGCTTTTATATGTAAAAACTTTCAGAATCTAAAATCATTCTTTGAAGCGATTTATCATATCGATTCGCAATTGTTTACAACATATATTCGTTTGGCTGTGATTAGTACTTTGGATAATTATGCAAAATTAGGGAATGCACTTGATTGGCGTGAACTAGAGTTAGCATTGCACTTGTTACATTTGTACGGGGAAGCAATCAAAGGGAAAGTTCAATTTGTGGAAAAAAATAATAATGAAATTACTGTGTATACATCTTTAGGGGAAATGATGAATCAAATGATTCAATGTGGCAAGTATTTAATACAAATATTTATAAACACTCAGAAAATATATTAAATATTGTATTTTCCAATAGATGTTTCTACATATTCTCATCCAGCCATTACTTTGAATTTTTTTGAAAATATTTCTCGTTATTCTCAATTTTTTGAGGTGCAGCCTGACTGTATTCCTCCAGTACTTGAGGCATTTGTAGATATACGTGGTCTACATAATCCAAATACAACAATTCGTTATCGATCATGGTATCTTTTTCATCGATTTGTAAAGTTACTGAAGTTAAAAATGGACAAATATGTTAATACTGTATTGGGAAGCATTCAGGTTGAGTTTTCTTTTGTTATAAATTATAATTAATTAAACTTTAATATTTAACTTCTAATTGGATTTATCTTATTAGATATCAACGACTAATATTTATTGATTTTTTTTTATCAGGATTTATTGATCATACAAGCTGTACTTGAATCTTCTGATATGTCTGCTGACAGTAATCCTTTGACAAAAGATAAAGCAATGGAAAGTGGATTCAGTGAGCAGATATACCTCTTTGAGACCGTTGGTACATTGATCACAATAGAATCTATTCCTCAGGATGATCAAATGGAATTTGCAAAAGTATTTTCAACCGCATTGAATTTTTTTTTTCTTTAACTATTTTGCCGAATATTCACCCTCATTTCATGGCAGGCCATATTTAACCCTTTAATGGAAGAAATACAACGCTATATACAAATCTGTACAGAATCACCTGAACACATAGATCCTCGTTCTGTACTTCAAATACATCACTTGATAATGGCTATTGGTAGCATCGTGAAAGGTTACTATCTCTAATTTGGTATGATAGCTCTATTGCATTTACTATCTGCTTATTTACCTCTGCATCATTACATAGGCTTTCCTGAAGCGCCCAAAGGATCTCATCCAACTGTTCTATGGGTTGGAATTCTAAAGCAGGTGACTGAGATCGTTCTAGCTGTGCTGAAAATTTTGAATAGATACGAAATTATCAGGGATGCTGTATGTTTCAGAGTAAATTATAATTAGCACCTATTAAGAATGATTTGTGAATCTAATAAAGCTATCCTCTATGTAGGCAAGGTATACCTTTGCACGGCTTGTTAGTGTGCTTGGCACGGAGATATTGCCATATCTTCCTTTATTAATTAATGAATTGCTCACTGAGTGTGGGATTTCAGAATTAGTGGATTTTCTCCCATTTGTTGGACTTTTAGCTCATAAATTTAAAGTAAATTATTATTTAATGATTTATTGTTCAAATTCTTTAAATTTATTTTAAATTTTATTTTACTTACCCATTGATTATTAATTAATTAATTAATTAATTAGCCTTCGATCTTTAACATTTTAAATGAGCTAATTATTCCTTTGATCGATAAAGTCTTCCAGTTCTTAAATCAAACACCATCCGGAACTGATGAAGCGCTTTTATTGATAGATCTTCGAAAAGCCTACCTAAATTTCATCTTAGGATTGTTGAATAATGAAATGGATGCAGTTTTCGTCAGCGAATGTAAAGTTGTTTTTTTTTTAATATTACCTCTTAATCTCTAAATCTAAATACATTGGCCAAATATTATTTAGTGAATCAGCCACGTCTAGAAAGCATACTTCGAAGTGTTATACATTATGCCAGCGATCCCTCTGATATTCCATCTATGAAGATAGCATTTAGTATTCTTTCGAAAACGTTGACTCTCTGGGGTGGCCAGTACTTGACAATAGGTGCATTATATGAGCACATATTGCGTATTTGTTTCGAAGTTCCCTTTAAGCCATCATTCAATGTGAACGATGGTCAATCATTAATGGTAAGCATTTGTTGTTAATACAAATTTATAAAATTGATTTTAAATTTTGTTCAATGTCATTTGCTCAGGTTTTAAATGAAATATCCAAGATATTGAAAATCATGCTTTCACAAAGGAGAGAAGATTTTCTTGAATATCTTAGGAATGTATGGACTATTTGGTTGCTACAACCAGATCTTCTTGATGATTTCTTACGATCTTTACAGCAACTAGAATTAAAAGCATTTCAGAAATTTTTCCAGGTACTTAGAATATTTTATTTAATAATTTCAATGAATCGTATTTACTTATATTTACTTTATTTAATCATGTCTCAGCAATTCGTTAAAACATCAAAATCATGAAATGTATTTAAGAATAGAATTTTTAAATCACTTTAATATATATGTTAATTTTCTGAAATTTGAGATTAGTGGGTTAGTTAAAATAGACATTTTTTAGGTTGCAATTCTACCTGAGCTTTTGATTTTATTTGCTATTAATAAACCCATTCTGTAAAATAATAATGGTTATAAAATTAAAATTTACTATAAATTAGAATTATTTAAACAAAACCCCACATTTTCTAACGACTTCTGTTTTAGCTTGTCATTTGATTTGATAATAATTTGGCCAAAATACCACCACGGCATGCTTATTATAATATAAATTAAAAATTTATTTAGTAGCGGTAGTAATTAAAAATTAAATGTTTAAATTGAGGAGAAATTACATGAAATTTTGTGTCACGGATCATATGACATATAATCAGCAAATAAACCGGTAGTGTTCCAAATCGAGTTGGCAATGATAATTTTATTTTAGCGCTAAGTTCGATAGTTTTGAGATTTTGAGGTTAATTTTTTATTTAAAAGGTTATTTGATTTAGGGGTCGTCTAAAGCGGAGATTAATCATGTGACTATCAGCCAATCAAATCATATAATTTTGATGATCGCCGGCGAAGCAATAAAAAACGGCAGTCTAAACCTACCTTGGGTAAGTTAAGCGGGAAGGCAATTTTGCATATATATAATATCAAAACTTAACCTAAGATGACCCTGACCCTAAAGTTAATATAATTATCTCCGCTTTAGACGTCCCCTTGATTTAGAAATTTGACTTAGCGACATAAGGTTAGTTCCGTAACACAAGTAGAAACATTGTAAAAATACTCTTAGATTTACGAGAAGAGCTGAGATGCCCCGCCAAACGCTCAAAAAAATTTTCGCTTACTGGAAAAGATGTCTATATATAAGAAAAAACGCCTCATATTGTGCAACATTTTTCACTGAATTTTAATAAATAAAATTCAGTAACTTCTCAGACATACGTAAATTAACATATTACGTAGTACGCCACTAATCTAATTAAGAATAAATTTACGTACAACAAATACAAATGACCTTTCATAAATTCACAATCTAAATTAATTAACCTTTTATATCACTAACTCATAACCCCGAAATAAATAAATAAATATCCTATAAATAAAAATCGTATATTCTTGATCCTTATATATCAAGAGATTAAGATCAGAGGTCCAAAAAAATTTCGGGGTTTAGTATCGATTTATTAATTAATAACAAATATAAATATAACATATACAATCATCCTTCTCTATAATCATGCAGTCCGTATCATGCAAATTGTGTGATCATATAAAAATTTTTACTATTATATGCTTATGAGAAATACTTTTTTATAAATTTATTAGTGTCGCAGCCCTTTGCGTGAATATAAAAAGAGTTTTACTATGTGATTATATAGGAAGTAACTATATAAAACGAAAACAATATTGTACTACAAATCTATTCATTTAATATGTTTAAATACAATACCACTTAATAGATCCACTACGTATATAAAAAGTTTAATATAAAAAATAAATTAAAATTTTCACTATGCCTCTATGTATTCGCACCAAAATTAAATCATTTCACTATCTATACTACGTATTATTATTACTAATAATATAATATTATTCATCAAAAAATTAATAAATCAAATCTATTTAACAAATAAAAAACCTATATCAACTAAACATCAACTCATATTTAAAGTCTGCTAATAATTAATAATCAACTTTTTTTACTTATATTAAATTTTGATATAATTTCTCATTAATTATACTTCACCAAAGAAACTTAACAATATTGGACATAAATATTTTATACCATAATATAATGATAATTAGTAATGAAAATTACTTATTAAAAAAATATATAAAAATAAACCTTATTATTTTTTAAACCTTACTTTCTTAACTTTTGATAAATATTATTTTTTGCTTAGATAACTTATTTACTAAAAAAACTCCACCCTTTTATTTTTTTATAATGGTTTCAATTTTCTGTGCTGTCTCATTTATCAAATCAATCTCCAATGCAAACAAATTTATTGCTGGAGTAGAAATTTATAGAGCAGGAGACAATGAATTTGTAGAATATAAATTTAAAGATATACTCTTAATCAAAGAAATTTGAAAAAAACAAATAGTTTTAATTATTGGCTGATTTGCAATTGAAAATAATAAACTAAATATATGTTAAATAAATTTAAATTAACAAATTAAATAACTATAATTATATATTTAAATCAAATTATTATTATTTTTTCTATTAGATAACAATTAATTAATATATTCTTTTAAACATTTTTTCACTTTGTGATAAACCTTTTATATAATCTACCAATCACTTCAGCTTTTAAAGTCTTTACTGCCTCTGCTATAATTGAAAATGGTCAAGGAATCTTTAGATTAAAGAGAGATATATATAATAGTATTACAGCTAACCAATCTTCACTATTAATTTTCTGCAAATACTTTCTTTATATCTAATATACAAATATCAAAGATACAACTACTCATTATCCAATCTTTTCTGTTGGAGGTAAACTAATTATACTAGCAAAATTTACTTTCATTCTCTGTAAAACTATTAAGTAAAATTATTCTGCCCTTTGCTTAATACTCTTTCAAATTCAGAAACCAATACACCTTCTACTTCTAATAATAAGCATAGAAAACAAGAAAAACTTTAAAGAATTGCAGAAAAATTTAACTCTCACTATATATTAACTTAAAATATATATAAAAAACCTTTCTAGCAACAGCCTCGATCCAATAATTCTATCTCTTCAATGTCTAACCCTAATTCTAACCAAATATATTTAACTCAACTACAAACTATATTAAATTAGATAGAAGTATATATAAAAAATTAAAAAATAATAATCTTTTATCTTATATTAAATCTCTATACAATCAACTCTTTCCAATAATCACTTTGGTTTAAATTTTTCTGAAAAAACTTTTCAACAAAAATAGTAAAAACTAACTTTTCAGGTTATAAGTCGAAGAAAGAAGAAACTATAAAACAGTACTTGTCATTTAGAGATAGTTCTCATACGCTACTTGCCGACAGTTTCAGAGTTTATCACTTACTGCAAACCCAGTGCTTGTTATTTAGAAGTAGTTTTCATATGCTACCTGCTGACAAGTTCAAAGTTTATTACTTACCGACAAAATTCAAGTAGTGTACTGTCTAGATAGAAGGCTGTTTCTGTTGTTTTTAGTAACTTATTTTCTTTTAAGTAGTACTAAGAGATCTCTCTTTCATTTTTATTTTTTGCTATTCTAACCAAAATTTTGACAAAAAGTGGGCTTTTTGGCTTACTCCTTTCAAAAGATTAGCATTGTTTACACTTACCAAATTGGAATAAACTCAGTAGAAAGCAATCATATATTTTGTTGTTTTGCAAATATAGTGCTATGGTATAGGAAAGAGATCTTCACTCGTTTAGGAGATATCTGAGTTAAGTCGGTGCCCAAAACGAGTCTCAAAGTTAAAATGAAGTTTTTACAATCAAGATATAGTAATTAGTTGCAATTATTATATAATTTTTACCTTTATGCCTAGCACAGACTATAACAATGTATTATGACTATCTTTCTTTTTTTCACTTTTTTTATTTTTGTTCATTTATGTTAGATTATTTTAGAATTTGTTGTTTTTTTCTAAAATGTTTGTGTTTTTCATAAACATGGCTTTATTTTTTTTACTTTTATATACAAATAAAAGTCTAAAAGAAGAGATAGGTAGTTATAATGGGTGGTAAATACTATTTTGTTGAGATCTGGGTCATATCTAATTGTAGAAAAGGTCCAAAAGAAGGAAAATCCTACTATAGCAGGTCAAACATAGATATCAAGTTAGTAACCGGGTTAGTTGTAACTTGTAATTTAAATAACAATTTGGGCTATGACACTTGTCATTTAGAAATAGTTCTCATATGCTATCTGCTAACAAGTTAAAAGTTTATTACTTACCTTCTGAAATACTCAGTTGTAAAATTTTACATATTCTAGATGAGTTATACAAAGTCTAATAAAGTTAAGGCATGACTGCTGAATTTTTTTTAAAAAAAAATTAAATCTTTATATTTACATATTTATATTTACTCTTCTTCAAGGTGCTGCTTCTATTTCAGAAACCTCAACAACTCAAAGTTCCTCTTCTACTTACAACTCTTTAAATTTATCACAACCTCCATTAACTTTCAATTCTTTTTCATCTTCTAAGAACTCATCAACCTTAGAACAATATTTTCATTCCAAACCTTTTTCCCATATTAATAAAGGAAAACAACTAGCAATTTTAGAAAAAGAAATAAATACACTTTTTGTTCCTACTTACAACAATTTTACTTAAAATCATAATATTATGGTTATATTTCAAGAATATTCTGATCTATTAGATATCTCTAAATAATATATTAATATATTTTTTATACAATAATATTAAAAATAAATACTTTGAATTATATTACTTTAAAAATTAGTAGAAATTTAATAAAAATATTTGCAGAATTTATTAAACATTAAACTATATTAAATACTAAATAAAAATTTATCTACTATAATTACCAAATAAATTAACTGTTTTAATTAATTCTTTACTTGATCTATACAAATCAATAACCTATATTGCAATAAAATTAATATTTTAAATATATCAAATAATTAACTTTAATAAATCAAACTCTCTACAATACGAGATTACTCATCATGTATAATATAAAAAATTATAACTATTAATATATAATTATACTGTATTAATCAAATAAATTAAATTTAATACTTTAGCTTTTTATACTTTATAAATCCTACA
>CAJVPY010005025.1:0-11933 GCA_910591965.1 Dentiscutata erythropus
GAGTTAAATGATTTTATTTAAGATTCAGAAGATGAAGATGATCCAAATGAAAAATAGCACAATCATTTCGATGATATAGTATTAACCAATCATTTGGTTGGTTTTGACTTCAAATTAATCAAAACAAAACAAAGAGTTAGTTTAGGATTTGACAAGGGCAATAGCTAGAAGACCCCAACCCAAATTTAAGGAATTCTTTTGTTATGATAAAAAAGAAAATTTCATAAATTTTAAGTTAGAAACGATTTTTTAAAAAAGTTGATTTTTATCCTAAATCTTGATTGGCCAAAGGTTTCGGATTATAGTTTTGGGTTTCGGGTTTTGGGGGTTTCAGATTTTTTTTCCAAAATTCAAAAGGGTTTCGGAATTAGGCCTGCCCGAAACTGGTTTCGGGTAAGTTTCGTTTCGGGTCCCATCTCTAAGACACACTATGCACTGTATCCGAAAAACCTAGATTGTCTGTTATAAACGCAAAGTGTATATGCATTTCAAATTTTTACATTATATGATATAAACCTTCAGCTGTTTGCTATACAGGGTCTATTAAAGGGTTTTTAAAACTGGTGAAATGTAACAGACCCGGGTTTTTTATCCGACCATTTACGGTAATTCGTTGAGGATCCCATCTCTTTGAATACTCGATTAATGGCAAATTTTCCAAGCAGGGATAAAAAAAAGATGGTCTTTTGTAAATGGTTGTAAATTGAAATGACTCACTTAATTTTTTTTATTAATAAAAAATAATTTAATTACATAATAATTTTTATTAAATTGTAAATATCCATTATAATGATGAACATAATTGATTCGCTTAAACTATTTTCCGCTAAGTAAAATTTGCCCCAGACATTTTTTGGCCCATCAATTAAGGCGTTTGAGAACGCCTTTGTCTCTTAAAAAGATGCTAACTTATAAAGTTGATATAATTCAACAAATAATCTCGACAATTTCGGCTTATAAATTTCAATCAATCAAGGGAATTTTACAGCTGACTATTGTCGAAATAGACTTTCCTGTAAAGTAGTAGTCATTAAAAGTGTAATAAACATATATTTCTATAGCCTGGTATATAGTAATTTATATGCGGCACGTGATTTTTAATTTACAAATTATATACTAACTAGCTTCTATATATAGAAAAAATCAGTGATCGTCACTTCTGGTATGTGCTCAAGTCATATGAATATTTACGATCAAACTAATGATGTACGTACGTACGTACGTACTGTACGTACTGTATGTACGTAATCAGTTGTTATCTAACGTTATGTTGGGATTAGGGATTGGAATCGATTTAGTCAACTACTATGCTTAGTCAACTAATTAGTCGACTAAACATAGTAGCTTACTATAAAAACTTTTTTATTCAAACCGATTCCAATCCTTAGTTGGGATATCCGAGGATTTGATGCCAAATTTTACTCACATATGGTGAATCAGGATAGCAAAAAAATATTCCGGTTGGTTATATAACTTTTTGATTTACCGTAATACAGTAATAAGAATAAAATTATTGGTCAACACATTCTAATTGGTTATTATCCGGACTGCCATTTTTGAGCACAGATATTTATCAGCGGAAATCCGAATGGATACGGAAGTCTTATCCGGACAAAACTAATCTACCGCGAGCATCGATCGGATATAATAATATATTCATATGGAAAATACCTTCATGACCAATGAACATGTTTTAATGAATGAAATGGACACGAATTAGTGACTACCAAACATGAATAGCGATACTTGGTAATGATATACAATACATGCTATTTTTTTAGGTATAAAATCGGAAAAAAATCACAAATAAAATTAGTTTATGGAGATTGATATGGTATATGATTCTTAGCATTAACAAACGATGTTGGGGTGTCTACTGCATATCTAATTATAAACATCATTTTTATAATTAGCGGTGGCATAGGTGGCATAGGTGGCATAGGGTAGCGTAAATAGTAATTGTTTGAAGCACTCAATTTCATGCAAAATAGTCGTTTTTGACATCTTTAAAAAACATCAAAAAATGTAGCTTTAAAATTTTTGTCTACTTCGTATTGTGTTATGCAATGGTGATCGACAAAGATTCAAAGTTACGTTTTTGATTTTTTTGTTAAAAAGAAATATCAAAAAACGACCATTTTGTATGAAAATTGGGTTCCTCGCTATGCTTCAAACAATAAAAATGATGTGGTATTACTTTAAAAGTTACACTAAAATGAACCCGACAAATATAAATTTATTTGCTTGTTCAAGAGTTATTGGAATCTAAATTTATACTACAACTATGCCACCGCAAAATTTGATTAATGATTTTCATTATACACCGGAACTATGTTTGACTCAAAAGATGTGCAGATGTAAATTACAATATAATAATTGATTTAAAATTAATTTGTTTCGAAAATAAATAGGAATTTTTGCAAGTTCGGATAAACAACGGCACGAATTACATTTAGAAGACTTGTAGATCATGAGATTACTAACAAATCAAAACTCAAAATTTTATTAATCCGAACGAACAAAATAAACTCACTAATTCGGAATCACTCTAAAGTGGAAATTCACGATACCCATCCTGATTTTTGGGTTTCAAGACACGTTATTATTAGGTTCTTAATTTGTACTAAACTGAATTCTCTGAGTTTTTTCACGTAAACATATGGTAATAATCGTTCATACTCTTTTAAAAATTAATAAATTTATAGATTTAGAAATTTTAAGTGAAATGTTATAAGTAGATCTCTAACATTTTTAAGACTCTAAATAGTATATTAAAGCCGGTCTTAAAATCAATTTTTTGTTGTGACAAATGGAACAGGGTTAAAGGTTGTTTCTGTGAGCGACATAAAATTAATTCCGGATTTGTATGAATTTGATTCTAGAATCTTTTAGAAATTTCAGAAACAGTATCAGTAAACTTTTTCTTTGAATTGATTAATGAATAAAATTTATATGCACTGTATGAAAAACAAAAGACGCTACAGCACTATACCTCAACAACATACATAATCAGATAACGGTAACACGTGCCACAATATGATCCACGCATGACGATCTGTGATGATTAATAATCGTGGGGCGTTAATATATATTCCTAAAAAAGCTTAACTGTTAAGTAAATTTCGTCTAACCTATTATCCTTTTAACTAATTATTATTTTAGTAATATTAACAATTTAAGCCAATCAATTTTTTTATATCAAGACTAAGTTTAAAAAAGCATCTAAGAAAGCGATTTAATTAAAGTTTGCTGTGTTATAAATAACGATCATTACTATAATCCTTACTATGGAACAATGATGCCCTGTTTATGTTGTAACATTATTATTAAAAGAAAAAGGAACTTTATAGAAATTTCAAATACTAACATCGAAAATCCTACTTATTAAATAATTTTAACTTAAAATTATAATCTATAACGCAATTTACCTTTGGTTCGCCTAATAACCAATAAAATATTGCATATTGTGCATCAGTTTAAGTTATGTAATCATTAATTTAAGTTTATAAAAGGCCAAAGTTTATAATTTGCGTACGTTCTTTCTTCGAATCAATTATTTTTTTTGTATAAATTTAATTACCACTATGTCAATAAACAATTGTAACAACAACAACAATAATAAAATAGACGTGATAGATTTAATTAAGAGTTATGACTGGTCATTAACACCACTTGGCCCCCTTGATTCATGGGATCCTTTATTTAGGAATGCTGTGGTAACTTAAACAATTGCAGAATTATTGTTTGTTGATTTTATTTAAACAAATTTTTATGAAGATGCATAAAAATTTATATAACATGTATGATAAATTTTACTAGGATTTTTGTTGTCAATCAATGTATCCTACCCGTATTCAATACAGTTCTGATCTTATTTTGATATATAATCAAGGTAAATTTTTTGTTTTCTTTATTGTATTTATTTGAATCTTATTTAATTATTATACAAATTAATAATAGCGCATGTGTTATTTGATGAGAAAAAAAACCAAGAATTGAAACATCCATACGGTTAGATTTTCTATTTCGTATAATATATTTCTAATGAATTAAATGCGCTAAAATTTAATCGTAAATCGTAGATTCACTAAAAAATTTTCATTATTTAATACTTTTCTTTGTAATATATATTGAATAGCAATGGGAAAACCGATAATTGAAACTTATCCTCAATATTATGAATTTATAAAATTTTATTATGAAAAGTAAGTTAACAATATTATTCGTATTCATGCTATTGTAGTCATTTATAATTATTTATTTTATATAATTAAATCTAAGAGTAAAGTCAACTGGGAAAGGGTATTTTCATTATTATCAAAGTATTCCACTTTATAATAATGGTTATATAGAAGAAACATACTTTAATTTTGGATTGAGTCCAATTTTTAAAAATGATGGCTCATTTTGTGCTATGTTGAGTATAGCCTATGAAACAACTGACGCGGTTTTGGAATTTCGAAGGCTAAAATCTCTTAATAACATGGGAGATATACTTAATGGTTAGTAATTTTATTATTATTAATTTTTTTTACTAATAAGTAAAAGATTTGAAATATAGATTTCGTGTATATTAATCGTGTATTATTAATAAAGCATCTTTTAAGAACGTTGAATCCTTAGAAGACGCTTGCAAGATTATGATTTCAACATTACGTGAAAACGATAGAGATTTTCCCTTCGCTTTGATTTATCTTATTGATAATAATAAATTATCTTCCGGTTTTCAACCTCGTACTGCTCGTCTAATAGCTACCACATTTGATATGTACGATGAATATATGTCTGATAAATTATTGGAGACTCCTCAAATAATTAATCTAAGTAAAAATGCTGATGAAAATTATGACGAATATGTAGGCGTAAGATGGCCAACAACAACGTCTACTCAACTATTTTTAAAATGTAATTCTTGGCCTATCCATCTCGTTGTGAAAGAAGATAAACCAGTAAAAGTTTGCTTAAAAGATGGTACCTATGCAATATTATTTCCTATTAAAGCTTTATATGGTGGTAATCGAATCTTATCAGCTACACTTATCTGCGGCATTAATCCATGCCGTCCACTTGAGGATGAATATATGAAATTATTTGACGTAAGATTAAATAACTTTATATTTACTAAATTTAAACTTCTGATATTAATGCCTTATTAATTTATTTTATTTATTATTTGACTATTGATTTATTTAGCTAGTTGTGAATCATTTTGGCTTAGCATTAACGCGTTGTATATCAAGAAAAGAGGAAAAAAAGCATTCAGAATCATTGGCTGAATTAAACCGCCAAAAAATAAAATTTTTTCAAAATATTAGTCATGAGCTACTCAGTACTTATCAATTATCTTAATTACTATATATATTATGTTACTCTTATGCATGATTTTAAAGTGTTTCTATTTCAATTATTCTAGGTCCGTTAACATTAACACTTTCTCCAATTGAGGAGGCTATTAGTTCTTGTATGCGAGAATCAACTATAAATTCTCATCTCCGAACTATTCAACGTAACACTCGTAGATTACTTAAACTAGTTAGTACTATACTTCAGGTAAGTTATTTATTCTTTAAAAGACTATTAAAATTTAAGATAATACACACTTCATAAATCCAATATTTTTATTTCACAGTATTCAAATATTGAATCCGGTCGATTTGATGCACAATTTCGTAAAACTGATATAGCAAAATTTACTCAAGAATTAGCTGCGAATTTCAATAGTATAGCTCAAAAATTAGGTTTAAATTACATTATAGATATTCCAAATCCAACCGAATTTAAAAAAGCTTTAGAAAACAATGTTTATTTAGATCATGAAATGTTTGAAACAATTGTTTATAACCTTTGTATGTATAAAAAAATTTATATTTTATATAATATGATATTTTCTATTTTTTATCTGAAAAAATTTTCTAAAGCTATAAAAAAATTTTTAAAGGTTCAAACGCATTCAAAAATACTTGGAGTGGACATGTTCGTATTCGTTTATATATTGAACGTAAAAATGAAATAATTCTTGAAGTATCAGATACAGGTTAACAGTACAGCTTTATTTAGGCTTGAAATTATATGAATTAACAAACTTATATATTCTTTATATATATATTTTTTAATTTAGGTGTTGGAATTTCAGAAATTAATCTTACAAATATATTTCAAAGATTTTATCGTGTAAATAATCAACAATCACGTAGTTATGAAGGCACTGGAATTGGTCTAGCTCTCGTAAAGCAACTTATTATATTTCATGGTGGTGATATCACCGTAACCTCAAAACTAGGTCAAGGGACAACATTCAAATGTAAATTTTTAACAGGATATAAACATTTACCAAAAGATCAAGTGTATCATAATAGAAAAGAAAATGAATCGAGCAATGAACAACAATTATTCACTAAAAAGCAATTATATTTAGAAGAAAATTTACAATGGATTCAAAGTAATTCACCTATAATTAATAAAGAAAATAAATTAGATTCAAAATCAATTGATGATAATAAAGTATTAATAGATAATAAAGTTATACTTTCTGAGACTACAAGACATAAAATTTTGCTTGTTGAAGATAATGCTGATATGAGGTAACAAATTTTACATCTGTTAAAAAGAATTATGAAATTTATCATTCTAATTATATACCTTAACTTTTATAGAAATTATTTAAAGGAATTATTGAAAAAAGAATTTGATGTTTATTGCGCTCATGATGGTAGTGATGCTATGACAATTTTAGCAACGTTATCTAAACCACCTGATTTAATTCTTAGTGGTAAGCTAATTTTTATACTTAAAACAATATCATAATAAAAAAGTATTAATTTAATTAATTTTATTACTAGATGTTATGATGCCAAATACAAATGGTTATGAACTATTAAAGATAATAAGATCTAATATTAAGACTCGATTAATTCCGTTTATCTTATTAACTGCAAGAGCAAATGAAGTTACTGGTATAAATAATTCATTTTCTCCATGTCACAGTATCGTTGCCTAAATCCTCAAAAATTTTTTATAATTTAATTTTATTCAGGATTAGAATATGGAGCGGATGACTATATAATAAAACCGTTTAGTACTCGAGAATTAATAGCTCGTATACGTACTAATATTAATCTTTCTCAACTTCGTCAGCAATTAATAACTCAACAATGTATGGAAGAAGAGATAAGCCAATTATTACTTTCAATTTCAGATAATATTTTTACTGGATTAGATTTAAAAGAAACTTTTTCACAAGTTGTAAAGGATATTCATAAAATATTACAATGTGATAGGGTATTTGTTATTTCATGTGATCCATCAAATAGTGAAAATAAAAATCTAACATTTAGAGGCCATACAATAATTGCTCTATCTGAAGGTTTAAATACAAAGAGGTATGTTATTATTTTTATGTATCGATAAAGAATACTAATAATCTAATACCAAGCTATTAAATTTTCAATAGTACTGGAAAATATAAAAATCTTACAGTATTTGAACATTCGAAGATTAAGACTTGTCAACAGAAATGTTTAGAATATGACGATTCTGAAAGCTTTAGAGTAAAAGTTTTGCCAAATACATATTGTGTTGACTTTGATAAACAAACATCTATGTTATCTGTAAGGGTAAAAGTTGGAGATGGTTATAGGGGGTGGATAAAGGCACATAGACCACCAAATTCTATTTGGCGTGATTTGGAGATTAATTTATTTCAACAATTAGCAGATAATATAGACACAGCTACTAATTATTCACGATTAACAAAAGAAAAAATGATTGAGGAATCACGAATAGAATCTATTAAAGCTGCTAATAATAAAAATAATCTAATATTAGCTAACGTGTCTCATGGTAAGGCATTATTTTATTATTTCTCTTTCTTTGTTTTATTCTATAAATATTAGTTAATTTTTTATAATTTAGAATTGCGAACTCCGTTAGGAGCATTCATAAGCGTTCTTTCTTCCTTTGAAGATGAAAATTTAAATGATCGGCAAAAAGATTTGATTAAAATCATGGTAAACGCTTCTGATTCTGTACTATCTACGGTTAACAATATGATTAACGAAGTAAATTTTGAAGAACATAAAAATATGTTGGAGAATAAACCTTTTGATTTATTAAATTTATTTGAAAAATCAATTGAAATCTTTGATGAAAAAGCTGGAAATAAGCAAATAGAATTAATTTTAAGTTACGAACTAGATACTTTGCCAAGCAATGTTATAAGTGATCCTGAACGGTAATATTTGTATTTTATTTCATTTTATAAAGTAAAAGTAAATAATTAAATATTTTAAATTTTTATTTAATATAGATTAAAACAAATATTAATGAATTTATTATCAAACGCGTAAGCAAAGTTCTTTCTCACAAGTCACACATGGGCAGCCATTAATAAAAATAAGGCAGATTAATATTTTTTTAAAAAAACTATCTTAAAATTTCACAACTCATATTCAAAGCTATCTTGATGATTTCGTAGTTAAAAGAATTCATCGAGATAGGAGCTGAGGAAGTTAAGGTATAATTTTTTTACAAACGTTAATCCGCCTTATTTCTATTGACGGCAGCCTATATTAATTATCATTTTATACTATAGTATAAACTATTGAACATCCTAAACTATTTTTTTAATAAAGAATAAAACATACTGAAAAAGGTGGAGTTGTATTGAAAGTTTCCTTAAAGTCACAACATTTTACAGATTCTGTTAAAAAAATAGAATTATTAGTTGAATTAAACGATACTGGTTTGGGGTAAGCTAATCATAATAATTTATGTGATATTATGCAATATATTATATTTTGCAATATATTTTGCAATATATCTAACATTTTGCAATATATTATTATGCAACAAATATATATATACAGTATTTGCCCTGAATTTCAGAAATATATTTGGAAAAATAATACTAATACATCAAAAGCTAAACAACAAGATGGTACAGGATTTGGACTAAAAACATGTAAACAACTAGTAGAAATTAATGGTGGTAAAATAGGAGTAGAAAGTCAATTAGGAAAAGGAAGTAAATTTTGGTTTACATGGAATGTTGAAATAATGCCAACATCAGCCACTCAAAATACTCCAAATTATTATACTGAGTCGATTAATCATATTTTTAGACGCATTGTATTAATTCATCCTCTTGAAATCGCAAGGGATGCAATATCACATACTTTTAAAAATAGTATAAAATTTGAATCGTTTGATAAATGTGATCAAAGGATTCGAACGACAAGATATCATAAAGCTTTACATAATCAGGCACTTCATACTGTAATATTAATCAATCTTGATGAAAACAACGCAGATGAAATTACTAAAGTTGCATTAGAATTAAGAGAAATGCATGGTGACGACTTATTAATTATTCTCATGGCATTTTCAAACACCAATGGAAGGACTTTAGTAAAAAAATTAATTAAAGAGATTGGAGGTCAAACTATCAGCATATTTAAACCCATTACACCAAGAAAACTAATAATTCATTGTTTGCAAAACAAACTAAAAAGAAATTTTGAAGATGATGTAGTTATGAAATTGAATTTCAGGGTTTTAGATGGCTCTAAAAGTGGGATTACTGTAAATCGTAGTACTCCAAGGCATAAATTATCAACGATTTTCAATAATGAAAAATGTATTTTAAGTATAGTAAGTTTTTACATGTATATCTTGTTTTCTTTTTATATTTTGATAATTGATCATATATTAATTTACTAATATATTTCATAGGACAATAAACCTACAAACTTTATGGTAATTATTATATAGATTTATAATCTGAAAATTTTATTATATTTAACGATTTTCTAAACATAAATATATTTTCTCTTATATTATACAGCAAAAATCCGAAAACAATGATTATTCAACATTAGAGTCAACTGTTCAAGAAACAATTGACACGCTCCATTTACAACTTAAATCATTAAAAATCTCTGATTTAACTATTTTAAAAGATAAATTAGAATAAAACATTTCGGTTTTAGTGAGAGCACGTAATGATTTTTGTTTGATATTACTTTGGTAGATTATAATTAGTTTGTTTAAATGCTTCATCAGTAATTATATTAGTGAATTCATATGTATCATTAAAAAAAATCCTGACTTTGCTCGGTATAGGTGATAGGTTTTGTTAATACTGATTAAAATGTAAATTAAAATTTGGGTAACTCTTTTTTTAGTCATCTATTCTTGCGATTAATAGCTTTAATTTAATTCTAATAAAATTAAAAAAAAGGACACTTTAAAAATTTTATTACATAAGGTGGGTGTGGGTAGTTAACACTTCATACTAATAAAACTTAATAAAATTTGTTTTTTTAAAATTTTTTTTATATTTATGTAAATTTTAACCTGCTTTACAATTATAATACTTAAAAAACCGAGTTTAATATAAATTATGTGGCGTTACTTAGAAGGATACAATTTTTAATTTGATGAGTAAAGTGGCGAACATATGTAAATCGACGATCTTTTTATTCATACGTAACACATTTCTCTTTCATGTGATCTTCACCTCTTAAGTTTTTTTTCACTTAAAACGAGATTTTTTTTGTTAAGCGAACCGAATTACTTTTACTAGGTAAAATTGTTCAAAATGCCATCTTTTACTTACACTCAAAATTTTGGCGCAATATGGATAACGTTTTATTAAAAGATTTTTTCGTTGTACGTTTTGGCGCAGAAAATTAATTTCTGCACCAAAGAATATAACGAAAAAAAAAAATCATTGATGAAAAGTTATCCGTGTGCCAAAATTTGAGTAAGTAAAAAATGCCATTTTGGGAAACTTTGCCTAGTGAAAGAAGTTCGAGTTGCTTAGTAAAAAAAAACCCCCAGTTTCCTTGTAATATGTTCAATTCACCATAAGGCTGTTCGAAGTTTATTCTTCGGTTAATATCACCTTTAGAACTTTTGAAATGTGGGAGGAGGGGGTAAAATGAAAAGAACATATAAAAATGGGCCAATTTTATTGGTCGACGTAAATCAAGTAATGGCGAAAGTAATCCAGCGTTTTGATTGGTTGTTCGTTTATCGGGGAGACTTCGGTGGGGGATTATGTAACCGAAGAATCAACTTCGAACGGCCTAATACTTACACTCACCTTACATTATTTGTTTCGATCTGAACAATTTTATAAGGTATTATTTCAGTATTTAAGAGTCGAAAGATAAAAGTTCGAATGGATTCAAGATCAAGTACTGTAGTCGAATCACAGAATCAAAGGGTCATAAATATAATCACGTCGAATATAAGTTTCGTGACGATAGGCATCTCTTTAGTATGCGTGGAACAAATAAATTTCATCTTTAGCATAAAAACGTTGTACAGTATAAATACAAACAAATGCATGCAAACAATAATTATCTTTGCTTCTATTAGATAGCTGTGCAACGTAGTCACACAAAAACACTAAAATCAGTAACGGGTAACTTTGATATCAAAATTTTATTGAAAAATATTATAATTTTTATGACGCAAATTATAATATAAGCTAATTAGATAGTGTTTGGATAGTTTCTTATGAAAATGGATAATAGTAGAACGATTCATATAAAAAATTGGATAATAAATGCACATAAATATAAAATTTGACATGGTTAAACCATCACATAGAAGTATAAAATTTAAAGATACTAACGATGTTATTATGGAAAGTATTAAAAAGATATTGTTACACGTAAAAGTATATCGACAAGCTTGTAGAAACGGACATCAATATTTAGTGTTACATAAAATCCATATCGGAGGATTATTGGAATTTACTATTGAAAATTCCAAAATTATTTAAAAATGAATAACTTTTAATCCACTGATCCGTTTTCGACGAAACAATTACCAAAATGTTCGTCTCGGTGAGACGATTCTAATGGACACAAAATCGTCAAAATCCAATCACAGAACCCCGAGATCGATAGAGATTTGCGTCACTT
>CAJVPY010005026.1:0-11929 GCA_910591965.1 Dentiscutata erythropus
GTAATAAAATTCTTTCGATATTTCGAAATATTTCGAAATAAATCGCATAATACTCCGTAATAAATTACGTAATACTCTGTAATAAATTGCGTAATACTCTGTAATAAATTGCGTAATACTCCGTAATAAATTGCGTAATATTACGTAATAAATTGCACAATATTATATCCAGACCGTAATTCTTGCGCAATATTACGGGCCATAATATCTTATGTAAGATTACATTTATATAATTTGCTGATGTATATATATATATATAAAGAAAAATATTGCCGTGTTACTAACACCCCCAAACTATCATGCTTCTATATCATTATTGTATTACGTTTCATTCTAAAGTAAAAAAAATGCTATCATGTTACTATCTTGCTATGTCCCTAACTATCATACTTGCTACGTTTATTATCACGCGAAAAGTTAGTATTGCATTATAAAAAGAGAAAAGAAAAAAATAAAAAATACTACTGTGCTACTAACTATCTTGCTAGTCCTGAACTATCATGCTTCTACTATCGTTTGTTCATTATCTGTATCTCAGTTAATCTAATTTCAAAGATACAAAGTGTGTATAAGAATGGAAGCAATTTTCTAAATCCGAAAGATGCAAAGTGTACATAAAGAACTAAAGTCGATTTTTTAAAAATAATCGAGATGACTGATTATTAATTCAGTAATAGGCAAATTACGAATTTATTACGACATTACGCATTAACATGCAAATGATCAAATGTCGCAATAATTACCAAATTAATCATCATTTTTAACATATAAATATGTAAACCAATTGTCGAATTGTTTTTCCCATGCCCTGATCACGTTTTCTAGTTATGACCAATCAAAAACATTAAGCGCACGAAATTAAAATTTCAATAATATATATATATCGATATATAAATATATGCAGTAAAAATTAAATAATATAGATATAAGAGCCATTAACACTAACATCTATTTGGTATAATCATTGCATGTGATCGTGACTATTTATGCCATCCATTTTTTCACACATGCAAAATGATTAGTAAAAATATACCATACAATCGTGATACTCAGATTCACATGAACTGAATAATTGGTAAAAATGTAATGGACACACGTAATAAGATGATAATTTTATTATAAGGGGAAATAGTTAATATATATCACATTACTGTATTAATTATGTATTATTGTATTAATTAAATTAATAAAAGATTTTAGTGTAAATTTTGTTTTTTATTGAAAATACTATTATTACATATACTGTATTTTTATTATTAATTTACTAATCATATATATAGGATGAATTTGACAAAAAAAACAGACACAAAAAATTAATTATCTCGTAGACTATTGATCAGAATTATATAATTTTAGTATTATTCAATTTGTTTCAATAGATGAATCCAAGGTTGGGCTGGACATTAGACATGGACATTGGATAGCCCTTGTCCAGTCCAGTCCAATCCATTGGACCAAAAAGTATTAGACATTGGACATTGTGTAATATATAAATCATGTGACAAATAGCCAATTAAAAATCTTCACATTATCACACTGAAGAAAGTCGTGATCACATGATGAAGGTAAAAGTTCGTTAAGTTTAAGGTTAACATTTATATTAGGGCTAGAAATTAGTGAAATATATATAGTATAATCACTCAAGAAAGCCTTTTGTTAGGCAAAATTTTTACCAAAGATTTTTTTATATTTTTTAAAATTATTGGACATATTAGACTAGACATATGTCCAAGTATTATGTCCAATATCCAGTTCAGTCCAATAGCATAAAAAATATATGTCCAGTGCCAATACTGGACGAATCAAATAATACTAAAATTATATAATTCTGATTAATAGTTCATGAGATAATTAATTTTTTTTGTCATATTTGGCCTCTTTCTTAACACCAGGCCTATATTATAAATTTTTGTAAAGCATTGTTTGTGCAATAAATTATAATACAACGAACATGTAAATAATTGAAGAATATAATTTTATCATGAATATAAATTGCTATATATTAAAAAAAGAAAAAACTTTATTAGTAAATTGCAATCTATATACTATAAAATAGTTTTTCTTAATTTACTTTATATTTTTATAAGATATCCTTCTTTCAAAAATGCATTTTGCAGAAAGTTTTCACCTGTGTGCAACTAACAATCTATTTTTTATATCAAGATCTTAAAAACTTCAAAAGAATCTTGAAAAAGAAGGCAATACAATTATCTATCTTCGAAGGGGTTTTACAATATCTAGTAATATTAGTTTTTTATATTCTTTATACTGTTTGCTTTATTGAAGCTCTGGCAACCTATTTGTTTTAAAAATATTATATATTGTGACTAAAACTTGGGGAGAAAATTTCAAAAATATGATTTTATTGATTTATGTAATCTATAAAAATCATAAGATAAAAAATTATATATAACATCTTGATTGACTAATAAGTATATTTAAAAAGTACAATAATACTAAATCAAACTACTAGTGCTCAACACCAGTATGTGGTATAATATTAAAATAAATTAAAAAATAAATAAAACAAATATAAACAAATATTAAATTTGATAAATATTAAATTAGAGTTAATAGTTAAGGTTAGGGTAAATATAGAATATAGTAAAATTTTACAAAAAGGTTTTTTTTTATAAAAAAAGGTAGGTTTATAGATAAAATTTTGAGATAAAAGATATTTTTTAAAAAAATAGCAAAATAACAAAAATTTATATTATATTTGATCTTTATATTACACTGTGTTTAAATAGTTTGATTGGTGAAAATCATTGTGGTATTGAGCACCAGTGGTGCGATTTAGTAAACCTGAAAAAGTAAGTTATATAAAATATTATATATATTTATACAAATTTAAATTTGTTCATATTTTTAATTAATTTAACTAAAACTTCTGCTATTTCTTTTGGCCATTTGTCAAATATTGATATGTTAATATTATATTAGAATTGAAATAGATTATTTATTTGTACTAAATAGTTATTTAAAAGTTAGACAAAATAGCTACAAAGATTACTAGGCTTAATTGTATTAAAATTATCTAAATTTACTTGATTATTTTCTTGGTATCCACAACAACTCTTTCTGATGATCATCTGGACCATATTTTCTGAAAAACTTTTTAACTAAAAAACAGTAATATACTGCAAAAAAAATATAAGACATGGGAACAGGGCGTAAGAAGAACTGCACTTGTTATTTAGAGGTAGTTCTTATATGCTACCTGCCAACAAGCTTAGAGTTTATCACTTATGGCAGCATGGCACTTGTAGTTTAAAGATAGTTCTTATACACTATCTGCTGACAAGCCCAGAGTTTATCACTTACTGAAAAAACTTAGTACTGTGCAAACTTGTGAAATATCTATTGAAGTCTTTAGAACTCACACTTATTTGAATATATGCTAGTGGTCTTCTCTGTGTTTTTTGCTTTTTGCCATTCTCACCAAAAATTTTGACAAAAAGGTGGATATTTTAGCTTACCCCCTCCAAAAAATCAGTATTGTTTACACCTACCTAATTCAGACAACCCAGTAGAATGCAACCATGTGTTTGTTTTGTTTATCAATACATTGCTACGGTATGAGAAAAAGATTATTATCCCTATTTAGGAAATACCTGAGTCGAGTTGGTGCCCAGAATAAGATATAGTAATTAGTTGCAATTATTATCTTTATGCCTGGCACAGGCTATAATAGTGTATAATAGCTATTTTTTTTTTCACTTTTTTCATCTTTGTTCATTTATGTTAGATTATTTTAGGAATATTAGTTTGGTTTTTGTTTTTTTTAATTGCCATGAGGCATTTTTTTCTAAAATGTTTATGTCTTTCATAAACATGGCTTTATATTTTTATTTTATGTACAAATAAGAGTTTAATTGTGTTGTCAGGTTTAGGTAGAAGAAGTCTGAAAGAAGAGAAGATAGTCATAATGGGTGGCAAAGTCCACTGTTGAGAGCCGGATTATATCCAATTGTAGGAGAGGTCCAGAAGGAGGGAAATCTTGCTATAGCAGGTCAAACATAGGTACCAATTGGGGTAACCAAGTTAGTTTTAACTTGTAATTTAGGTAAACATTAGGTTTAATGCTATGGCACTTGTCATTTAGAGAAAGTTCTTATATACTATCTGCTGACAAGTTAAGAGTTTATTACTTACCTTTCTAAATGCAGCTTAGTATAAAATTTTATGAGTCTCGAAGATTCATACAAAGTCTAATAAAGTTAAAGTATAACCGCTAAATTGATAAAAAAAAGAAAAAAAATTTTCTTGGTATCAATTTCTGTAGTTTTTAATTGTCTCTTTTTAGCATTTTAAATTCTTGTAATAATCATTGCATATATGAAATTATTTGATTTTTCTATTATTTTAGGTTTTACAAATTCATTAGCAAGCTTTATATTTTTATATTTAGTACAACTATTTATAATATTAAAAAAAGCTTTAAAGTCTATAAGCACTTTATTGTACTAAGATTAGGTCAAATTTTAATTATTTTATTAGAATTTATAAATAGATTTATTTTATAAATACTAATTTTATTTTAATAGATATTTAGAAATAATTCTTTTAATTATAGAGTTTATATATCTTTAAAGCCTATATTTTTGCAACTAATTTTATTAATACTCAATTTTTAAATTCAAGCCAGTCTTTCTTATACCAAATATGTATATTGTGATAAATTCAATAAAAATAAGACAATTTATCTAATAAATTTAACTATTTCTATTAAAGCCATCTTTATTTTTATTCTATAAATTTGAATATAACTATTTAAAATTTTACTATAAATTGTTTATTTTGTATAAGAAGAGTTGACTATAGATATAATATTGAGATGGTTGCAATTATGAGAATGGCTATAATGATTTGTAATTAATTAACTATGATTAATTTTATAAACTAACTATGACAATTGTACTATAACTATCAATAATAATAAACAATTTAATTGAGATTTATTTAATAAAAGTTATTTAATGAAATTTTATTTTGACTAGCTCATTTTGCCTAATTTGTTTATGCAGTATAATTTTCCTTACTATTTATGTTTATATAGTGTATTCTATTTTTACTATATATTGTATTTTGTGCCACATTCGTGCATATGATCGGCAGCCAAAATTTTCTCTTAATCTATAAAAAGAAATTTTTACACCTGCCATTTTTATATATCTTAGATATAGATATTATATGATATCGATATGATACAATACTAGCAGAAAAAAAAAAAAAGAATTTGAATTAGTTAAAAAACAACTTAATTCTATTTAAAAACCTTCCTTTTTATGCTTGTATATCTATTTTACTTTATATTTATTTTTATACTTTCTGAGCTTTTTTAGAATTTGTTTTTTATTTTCTGTTTTTTGCCAATATAATGAATTGATAATCAGTAATCATTATAGGTCATAGCGAAAAATTGTAATAAAAGAATTTGATCTTTTTTTAATTTATTCAATTGTGTAGTATAATGTGTAATAAAAAAAGTAGACAATATATTGTGCATTCTCTATGTATAGTATCACCTGGAACTGTTATTGTCACTAAATAATATGTTCTGATTGGTATTGCTTATGGTTAGATAAGATAGAAATACTAAGCTCAAATATGCATCTATTTTAACCTGGCTAACTAACTAACACTATAAAGATGCATGTTATTTTCATAGCTTTAGATAAATAACCATGTACTGGTAGGTCTTTACCTTCAGTTTTCACTTGCTTGGCTATTCTTTGAAGTCTGTGTATTATACAGGTTCTTCCACTAATTGTAATATGCTTATACAGGTAATATAGTTTATTTACTAAGAATAAAAGTTATTTGCAAGTACAAAACTTAACTTAGACACTTTCCCAATTTGGATCGATACTCTATTTATTAATACATATATGTGTTACTGATAATTACATACTATCTCATTGCTTATATAATTAATATTTTAAACTTTTAATTAATTCTATGCAAACCTCACCATTCATGCAAATGGAATTATGATCTGATCATTATTCCTGACCCTTGTGCTACAAATATCCAGGGCACCAATATCAACCACAACAGGTATTTTCTCTACAAGTCATTTATGCAGATATATATTACCCTTTGTGTAATGTCAAACAATGATCTGTAAAAAAAATGACTATGCTGAAGTACTTATTTATCATTAAGCATTTACTATTTTATGTCTTCCTGTTATCTAATTTATTTTATGTGGTGTAATTTCTTTGATAATTTTAATACAAACTCAATTAACTGTGAGCATAATAAGTTCTGTAATAGAATTTTTTTTTATAATAACCCATGGTAGAAATAATAATAATTCAATAAAACTAATCGGCCTTAGCCACATATTGTAATCACCAGAATAGCAAGCATTGTAATGAAATTTCTTTACAATGACCCATAATAACAATAATTTTAATATAAACTGATTCAATATAAACTAATTTAATATAAACTAATTCAATATAAACTAATTTAACATAAACTAATTCAATATTAACTACTATGTATCTTATTAGTTTTTTTACAGTACCAATACAATCTTAAACTTATTGTATATCACTAGAATAGTGAGTAAGTTTTAAACAGAATATTTAAGTGTAATAGAAATTGCAATAATACTAATGCAAGCTAACTTGACTACATACTAAGTTCTGCAGTGGAATTTTTACAGCAACTCGCAATATTATTGTAAAAATAATAATAAGGTGGGTCAAAACTGTGAGTGGGCGACAAAGTCGCCTGCACAGTAGCATTGCTAGTTAATATATGAATTCAAAGTATTCTTATTCACATGTTAATAAAACATAGTATTTATTCATATTTATTAAGTTTTTAACTACTGTGAAATAATGCACAGGGGCATTATTTTGAAGTTTGGCCTGAATTAAGCTTAATTTAGACCAAAAATTTAAATTACACCTCTGCGCATTATTTCACGATTATATAGTAATCAACATGGCATATATTGAATTAAAGTGCACAATTGATGTACATATTTTAGCTAAAGTTGAATTATACTAATTCAAAAATAATTTAACATAATATTCATTTAAATTACTAAGAGAATTTAATGCAGAATTTAAATGTATTGATATTAATTTGAAGAAAATTTATCATAGCATTTATTTAATTCAAATTATAAGAAGCATGTTATACATATTTTAAGCTAGTATTTTATTAATTAATCATGTTATAAAGCCAGAGTATTTATTAATTATTGTAGTATTTTGTTACTCTATATTGCTTTTCAGCGACCTGTCCACTATTTAGCAAATATATTTCTCTTGCATTTCTTCCTAATAATGCATCACTTAATCGAAATTCATCAATTGTATTTGCATATATTATTGAAAAACAGCATTTTATAGCCATGAAACTTAAACTGAATGTTTCTGTTTCTTCTATTGTTAAAAACTGGGAAGACTTATGTTCTAAACAAAGCAAAATGTGGAAAAATGTTTTTTTTGATAGAATTATTCACTTTATAAGGAATACAAAGAAGAACATAAGTACTTAAAAGAAAATTTAGAATATGTAATTTGATACATAGAAATTACTATTTTCATTTGTTATATGCAGCTTATTGTTACATACATCCATATATGCCATAATTGCCCTGAATTACTTTAAAAGATTCAATAAAAATTTTAATGGCTTGATAAATACGTATAAAATTGAAGAGTTATTTTAAATAATTAAAGTCAAAGCTAGTTTGATTATTATTCTAAAACTGGCTTGAATTACTATTAATCGAAGATGAGTTATTTTAAATAATTAAAGTCAAATCTAGTTTAATTATTATTCTAAAACTGGCATGAATTACTATTACTATTAGAGCAAGTGCATAAAGGCAAATTTATAATGATATGTAGTCACGTGATATATGGTACGTGCAAATTCACGTGACTTGGTACATGTCTGTAGATCGTCCGGTCAGGGACCCAGCTCTATCGATTTGGTTAAAAATATCGATTTATATCGATTTGCTCAAAATTAACCAGTAAGAATCCAGGGTTTAGTGTAACATAGAATAATGTGATCAGTATCTAAGTTCATGTTTTTCGGGGAGTTGACGGAAATTTTTGTTTGTAGATTGTCTATATTTCCCGACAGTTCAGGGGCCAAATTTATATTCCCGGCCTAAATTATACTTTTAATTTTGCCCAAAATGACTGCATAAAAAATTGTAAAAATATTGATATATCTATAATTTGGCCAAAAAATATCGATCTATATAAAATAATATTTTTCTGGGTCCCTGTGTCCGGTTCTGTTTCTCTTTTCGATCACGTGATTTATTATCACTTCGTATGAATTCTCCATTTATGCACTTACATATAGACTAACATGTGCTGATCCTCATGATAATAATTATCGTCATGCATCAGGTTATTTTTGATCAAATTATGCCACTCATCACGATTTCTTAGTTAAAATTTTATAATCTTCGTTAGGTGTCACTAGAGTGGACTAAAAAATGTGATGTATAAATATGTGTATATGTGTACATTTTTTTATAGATCATATGTGAACATATGTGCTGCAGTATATAATAATAAGAATGGCTTTACGAAACCTTTAAAGATAATATTACAAGCAAAACTAATTTCAAATAGTTTCATTCGATCTATAGTATATGATAAAATTAAAACCTTATATTTACTAAATAAATATGATAATAATATTTTCACTCAAATTCTTTGCCAAAATAAGGTATTAATGTCTATGCCAAATAAATTGAAACTATTTGAAATTAGTTTCGCTCTTAATAGCAGAAAGTCAAAATTAGTTTCGTTCTTAATATTAGAGAAATCAACAATATAAAATTTATTATTGTTAGTTGATATTAAATAAAGGTCAAATAAAAAGCATATGAATTCGTTTTTATTTTTTTAAATTTTGATTCTTTTAAAATGATTACCCCAAGTGATCGTATTAATGAAAATGAAGAGTACAAAAACTCTTTTCACGTCGATGACGAAAAGTTGTTTTGTACTTTCTGTAAAGTTATAGTAAACTACCGAAACAAGTTTTTACTTGATCAACATTTAAACACTAGTAAGCATATATTAAACAAATGTAAAGCAAAAGATCCAGAAGGAACAAGTCAAATTATCTTTGATTCTAACACTTGTCGGGAAGAACGTGAAATAATTAATGTAGATCTGGTTCATGCTTTGACACTAGCCAACATTCCGCTTGAAAAAATTGATAAACTTAAACCATTTTTATTAAAACATTGCAAGAACAGTATACTATATATAAATCCTAAAGGTGTAAACACAATGCCATAATTTGAGTTATGTCAAAATGCTGTAACACAGTAATTATAACAAAGTTATGGCGTCGTGTTCATGCCCTCTAATATATTATAATTACAAAATATATATTTATTAAATTATATATTTTATTGTTTTATAGGTGGTGCAATCGTCGAATCTACGCAATTGATCAGTAAATATTTGCCTATCGCATTTGAGTCTTAAATGGAAAATTTGAAGAAATTTTTAATAAATCAGCGAATTTCTATTATGGTTGATGAATCACCTGATGTTTGTGGTAGAGCAGCAGTTAACATATTATTTAGTTTTTCTAATAAAACTAAACTTGTAAAAACTGAACATCTGCCCGTTGTTAACAGTACAACGATTGCGCAATTGGTGCTAAAAACCCTTCAATTTTACAATATTTCTTTTGAAAATATTATTTTTTTTATATCAGACAATGCCTCTTACATGATAAAAGCATTTAGTATTTTATCTCCTTTAATAGCACAAATGAAACACAATCGCTGCTTGGCACATATATTGAATCTCGTTGCAAAACATGGGTGGATCACAAAAATTTCAAGTTACTAGATGAAGTAGTTATGCAAATTAAAGCTTCATTTAAGCATAACAATGCACACAAGAGAAGATGGATTTCCTTTTTAAATTCGCAAAACCTTGATATATCGTCAACCTTACCTCTATTTCCTGTTAAAACAAGATGGAATTATTGGTTCAATTTTGTTTTCTGGATCGATGAACATATTTCCTAGCTTCGAAGTTTTTATCTAAATGAAGAGCTTATTAGTAATGAAGGCAAAGCGGTTCACAAATTAATATTAGTTTTTATTAATGCATTACTTGTATCCGAGTTTGAAATTTTAGCAGCATTCATTACATTTAATACACAAAGGTAATAGTAACAGTGATTTAAAAAAAAATAAATACGTATGTACATATATATTTAATTAATATTAATATTTTTATATTACTGTATTTAGCCTTTTTAATACACTCGAATTTTTCAAAATTCGCAACAAACCTGTGGCGTCTTATGTATCAAATCATTTAACACAACTTGAAGCACAACTACAAGCTGGTACTGTTAATCCACCTGTTAATGATAAGATACTAACTAAATTTAGCACTTCGAATCTAGATTCCTCACAATATATAAATGGGTTTCGGGAGGCATATAAGTTGGTATTAAATAAGTTTAAAAAGCACATTGACCAACACCCTACTTTACCTTTATTTAAGGCAATTCGGTGTTTCAACCCCCAGTTTCTTCATTCGCAACAAATTAGGCAAGATATTAGGTTGTATAAATGTATTCCTGAATTTGAAACCCCAAATCATACAATTATACATGAGTGGGGATTTATTGTAAGCTGGATGAGAATTTTAGTTATAGTAATGAATTCGATTTAGATTCTTATTGGAAGGAAAAGGCTATACATCTTCCTAATTTGTCAAAAATAGCCTTAGTTTATATTTGGCTTCCCGTTTCTGGAGTTGATGTTGAGCGAAGCTTCTCTGTATATAAAAATATTCTTACAGATAGAAGACATGCTCTTTCAGAAAATTCGATTGGTATATTGAATTTTATGTATTTTAATAAAATCGAATAATTTTTTTTTTTTTAGATTAAATAATAAATTTCAAGTAAATATCATATTAAATTCTTTCTCAACTAAAACAAATCTCTAAAATGGTGAATAGATTTTTGCTCAATGCGCATTTTATTTTAATATAAAATTTTTTATTAATAATACATATATCAACTATATTAAAGATGCGAAGTGAGTTTGGGTTATTAACTTGTAAAAATTTACATTTTCAGTAACGATGACCTAATTAATACTTTCGTTTCAAAAAACAAAAAAAAACGTAAATAAATAAATATACCGATATATTTCATACTGCACTTTGATTTTGACATAATTTTGACGTAAAAGTATATAATCTTTACACACTTTTGACGTCTAGGCAATCTGACATACTCTCAACGTAAATCTATATAAAGTCAAAGTCATAAATAATTATGATATTTTCAAAATATCTAAGAATCCAACTTACGTTTGAATTTATAATTTCTTCGAAAATACGTCTTCTTTATAATATACCGGATATTTTAAAAAAAAGTTTATTCCCGAGTTCATATTTACCACACAAAATTAATACGAAATTTAAACCTTTATGGTTTGTTATAAAGACATTCATTATACG
This sequence comes from Dentiscutata erythropus, assembly GCA_910591965.1. Taxonomy (NCBI): domain Eukaryota; kingdom Fungi; phylum Glomeromycota; class Glomeromycetes; order Diversisporales; family Gigasporaceae; genus Dentiscutata; species Dentiscutata erythropus. The sequence continues at coordinate 11,502 of CAJVPY010005026.1, forward strand.
TACAGAAGCGACCATATATTTAATATACATATGTGCATATATGTTCTACGAAAAAAATTTACACATATGCACATATGTGCATATCACATTTTTCAGTCCACTCTAGGTGTCACTAAAATTGTTTGCAGCAATCGGACACCAATTAGGGGCTTACACAGTGCTTCCGATTTACAGGGAAACACAAGCAAAATTTCCGGAAAATCATTTTACTAATAAAGATAGATTATACAAATAGATCGCCTGGCGTGATACAAACATAAAACCAGAAAAATTAAGTGTTACAAATAACACGTCACGATAAGAAAATCACATAATGCTAAGAAAACAAAGAAATTACAATTACTCATCGTCTGCATTATCCAGTAAGTCCAAGCTTAACTGCATTGGCAGCTAATCTATTGTACTTTACAATTAAGTATTATTCTTAC
>CAJVPY010005027.1:0-11928 GCA_910591965.1 Dentiscutata erythropus
CTTAATATTACCTTGAATAAGTATTATTAAGTAATTTTACAATAATTTTATCATTAGTAACAACTTTTCGTTCAATCGACTTTTATCATGTGTTTATATGATACGTAATAGATAATTGAATGTAATAATTATTTAATATTACTTAATATATATTAAGTAAGGGATAAGTCATAGGACATTATTACTTACAAAATTACTTTGCCCATCTCTAGTCTGAGCACCTTCGGGGCCCAGGTTAGCACATTAAATTCAAAGTCAGATGCGGTGCATCCAATAACGGAATTATTTTCTTCTTCTTTTATAACAAAATAAATCTCATGATCTTAATTGAGACTATTTGGCGTATAACACCTGTTATACGGCCTACGTTTACTATTAAAAAGACGTTATACGGGCTTTGCTAAACCTAAATTCAAACCTTTAATACAACCTATTACTTATAAGACGGTATATAATAGGAAAAAATAAACGAATTTAAAAAAAGTAAAAAAAGTAAAGATTAAAAAAAAAATGAAGTCTTTCAATAATTCCTTTAAAAGACACGTTTGAGTACATTAAGGTTTGAAGTTGAATTTACAAATTTATATTAAATTTATTCTAATCTAGATGATATTCAGAATAAAAGCCATAACAAAATACGTAAGAGAATTTTCCGAAACAAAATCAAGTATATATATTTATTGAATACAATGAACCTACATTTCCTTATATAAAAGGGAAGTCTTTTCTAGATTAGAATACGTACGTATGACCTTATATTAGAACACATTTAGTAAAATTTTCTGTCAATTAGACGAATACGCGTTTATTAAATTTCTTACAATAGAAAGTTTTAAAACTTACAATGATACGTGTAATGTGATATAATGTGATACTTAATGGTTTTACTAGTATGAGTATGTGTTGAATATTTTTTTATAATATCGATATTGATACTGTAAGAGTTTGACTATATTGAGCATCTTCTCTAACGAGTTTTAAGATCTTTTAAGTTAAACAAAGAAAGTTAGATTAAAAGAAAAAAAAACACATGCCAAGAATCATTAATATGCAGGCAATTAAATGCATATGTAGTAAAAAAAAAAAAAAGAAGCCAAATAAAATAAAATAAAATTGAGAATTATAGTTTTAATGTAAAATAAATCGAAACTAAAACATAAAAAAGGGAAATAAAATTTATTGTTTTGTGTCATAATGAGATTCATAATGAGATTAATAATGAGATTCATAGGGAGTGTGTATCATGATAAAGGAATTTATTTTGTCATAAAAAATGTAAGCATATACACGTACTGTACGTACGTATATACATATCTAACGATTAATTTAAAGCTAATTAAATGCTAAGGTTTTAGTTTCATAAACGCACTTCTAAGCAGGGTAAGATTCACAAAGATTATATATTTTGAATGTAATTGGCGGTGATTATTGTATAGGAATAATATAGTTTTCAATATTACCTAATACTGAGTAGTTATTCAATGTGCATTTAATATAAAGTTAAATATTCTAGAGACATTTAATGCATATCGATAAAGCATTGTTTACAATCAATGTCATAATGTACAGTACGTATGTCAAAGCTCAAAAAAGTGAAATCATTTCTAAATTCAGATTTGTTTTGTGCATTTTTGTTAATGTTTGGCGTAAACTTCTCAATGGATTTATGTTAGAAGATCAACAATTTGTGTTACTTTCTAATAAACTTTAAAAAAAATCAAAAACACAGAGTTAGTATTACCCAACCACTTTGAACCGGTCGCGACTCCCGATAAAATCCTTACATCATAGTTTAAACACACATACAGGCTACATCATGCCACATCTGCTTTGTGTAACTGTAAAGTACATACGTACGTACGAGAAGTATGTGAAGTATGTGAAGTATGTGAAGTATGTGAAGTATGTGAAGAAATATATATATATATATATTATATATATATAATCTATATATAGTGTATACGTGATTTTGGACACCATGTGCCAGATGTGGAGCACATACAGTATGATTTAATGTTAGAATTTAACGAACGAATCCCAATTAGTAAATCTATAGAATTTTTCTATAATAATAATGCTTAATCATGATGCAAAATAAGGATATAAGGAATGCAAGGTAAGGTTATTGTATACAGTATAAACAATTCATATGATTATCATGAACACAATTGATAGTAAAAAAAAGAAAGTTTCTGCGGACAAAAAAAGCAAGTAATTCGAATAAATTTACTTGTTATTCATTTAGTTGAAACTATAGAAAAATTAATATTTACGATTGGTTATTAACGTTAAACGAGTTATTCTGATCAAGCAGTCAAGCAGTTTGGCCGTAAATAATGATAGAATATACTGTATTAGAAAATTGGTATTAAAATTCAGGTCACATGAATCAACAGAACGTACGTACGTACGTACGTACGTGCGTACATACGTGCGTACATACGTGCATAGCAGAATAAATATCAAGAATAATCAAGCCTTAAACGAAGAAGCCACTATAACTTTGCCTCCCGGATTCCTAGAAATAGAAATTAACCGTTATATAATATAAACGGGTAATATTAATTTCTTTTTTACAATCTTTTTTTTTACCCAAATGTCCCCAGAAATCCCCAGAAATTAAGGGTTACAGTATAACGATAACGATAACGATAATAATAATGATAACGATAATAATAATGATAACGATAATAATAATGAAAACAATAATACCTGAATACTGTAATACTGTATATTAATAAATTTCCGGGGCTCTGATCGAATTGCAATCCAAGCCCCTACAACCTCAAAGCCTTGAGGCGAGTAAAAGTAACAAGTTATAGTGTGTTACTATTGAAAAGGATAATCATTTGATTGGAAAGTTTTTTGATTCGACAAATATTTATGATTTCTGGTAATACGAAATTTGTTTATAAAATCTATCTTATTATCTTATTGTTACTGGTGCAGAAGATAATGTAGATCGTTCAATGTTGTCATAAATTACCGCGAGGTAAAGGCTTTTCGATTGGTTTTTTAATATTTAAATAACATGATAAATAGATTATAATAAATTATAATAGATTATAATAAATTATAATAGATTATAATAGATTATAATAGATTATATAAATAGTTAAGAATTTTATTACTGTATGTGACAAAGCCCGATCACACGGCCACTCGAACTATTTAAACTTTAGATCTTAATCTTAACCTCACACAAAACCACATAAATGTTCTAGAATCTTGGTAATTACCATTTCCATTCTACCCATTTTAAATAATGATTTATGATGATTTATGTATTTTTTATGCATTTGTATCGATCATTTAAATCTTCTGTAACACATAGGATACATTTATTTGGTCACATTTGTATTTTTTTGTATTTGTTATTTTAGACATATACAGGTTTTTTTATGCGTGTAATACTTTATTTTACAGTAAACTGATGATTATATATGATTATATATGCTGATGTGAATGAATTGAAAAAAAAAAAACTTTCCTGTTGCCGTTGCTTTTTTTCTATTTCCATTTACTTATTCTGATACCTCTTTTTTTGCTTTTGTCCCCCGTTTTCTTTTATTAACCAAGTCTCCGTTTTTTTTTCTTGTCCTGTTAGGCTAATAACCCTCATCAGCCTTGAGCATTTTAATATTTTATTTTTATGCTCTCGTTTGGTCTCCTTTTGATTTTTAATGTAATAATGAAAAAAAGTGTTATTCCTATTATGGTAAAAAACATTTGTATCAGCAATATTGATTGACGTGCTCTAAACTCCACCTGAATACTTTGAAATTACTTTTATTACATTTTCTTACTCCTTTTACTTTTTATTCTTTTTATTCTTTTTATTCTTCTTATTCTTCAAGACTTTTTTTACTCAAAAATTATTTCAGACTTTCGCTGCTTTACTTTTTTTTTCTTTTAATATTATAGTATTAGGAAAAAATTTCTTGCGTATATAATTTGATTTTTGGTTGTGGCGTTTTTCTCATCTTTTAACACATCTTTTAACACATCTTTTATATAATTTTCTCATTATTAATCCTCGTTCAACTCGTTCAATCATAATCATTTTTTTATTAATTGAACGATCGCGACTATTACTCATAATTTGTTAAGAATCTACTTTAAGTATATTGGTTGTCAATCCATAATATTCATACTATTAATTCATTCATACACGCGTTTCCTATTTCATTTCTCACAAAATGTGTTTTTTCACGAAAATAAGGACGTTAATAATACCATGTTTCCTTTTAATTTCATTCTCTCCATCTTCCTATTCTTTTCCCTTTTCATCCTCACTTTCTCATGTTCCCATTTCTATGTTAACTGTATTCACTTTTATATCATCTCTATCTTTATTATTACCACAAACTTTCGCTCAAGGTGTAACGATGCCTTCTTGTCTTTCTTTAAGTCGTTCCATTCATTGTCCTTCTTTTGCAAATTATTCAATATCTTCCCAAATTATAACTACTTCTGATATAACTGGTCAACCATTTTCTTGGTTATCAAATGCTTCAGATATTACTCAATTCGATTCTCTTTTAGAATCTTATGTAAATAATGGTTATGCTCAATGGAGGTATAAACAAACTTTAAATTGTTCAAATTTTACTTCTACATCAATGTATGCTAGGTATACATATACAATGATTTGTTCGGAATTAGTAGAATATCCTCCATCAAAACAATGTAGTTTAACAAATGGTGGTCGTCAAGTTAGAAATATTTGTAATTCTACTTGTACTTCTCATGTATCTTCAGTTTTAACTATAGCTTATAGTCCAAATATTTGTTCTCCTCCTAATAATCCGGCTCTTCAATCTTTGGTAAATTTAATAAAATGGTGTTCTAATGATACTAATGTCGATTCTAATAATAATACTTGTATTTCTGGTGATTTAAATGAACCGAATTGTGGTATGTATATCTATCTATCTATCTATTTTTTTTCTCAAAAAAATTTCACGCTTATACGTGAAATTATTAGGATTATTTATATGAATGAAGAGAGGATTAAAAAAAAAGCGTATGATGATGATGATAATTATTTAACTGATATCATACTGTATCAGTAAAATAATCTTCGTATATTTCAATATATTTAAATATATATTTAAATATATATTTATTATATTTAATATATGAAACTTTATAATGAATTATTGATTGATAGTTTAAGTTTTAAAATTCAACATTTCAAATGTATAATTCAAATGTATAGTAGTTAGTGATAAGGTTAATATGTTAGGTTTTGATAATTAAATTATATAAAATATATTTTAGAGAAATATTTTTTATAGAGAAATATTTTAATATTAATCATTAATCTCTCTTTTTTATATACAAATAGGTTTCGGTCAAGATGTTAACTCATTCTGTCAATATTGTCAAAACAGAGGTGATAATTGTTGTACACAATCATCCCTCTTTTCACGATGTAATATCACAAACAATACTTCTCCAATAGCATCTATTCCATCAAATTCTCCAAGCTCTTCCGATTCAAATAATAATCAATCTTCTGTTACTCAAACAATGTTAATAGCAATATTTGCTTCAATATTTGGTTCTTTCTTATTATTTAGTGTAATATTTTGTTGTTTTATAAAAAGAAGCAAATTACGTCGTAAAAATGGTGCTCCTGATTCAGGTGGTGAAATTGGAACTAAAGGTGTTTCAATGTATTCTTCCTCTCCTTTCTATTCTAAACCATCAAGTGGTCGTGGTTATTATGGTACAAATCCTGAAAGTGTTAGATATTCTGATTTGATTTCTCCAACAAATATTGATAATATTGATAATAATGTTACTGATACTGGTGATACTGGTGATACTCAACAACAACAAATTTCTTCAAATAATGATTCTGGTCCAAGACCTATACCTGAAAGAACTTCTCTTATTTTACCTAATGAACCTACTGTTACTACTGAACCTGAAATTGTAACTGTAGTATTTCCTTATGAAGCTAATTTAACCGATGAATTAAATATTTCTCCTAATGACGTTATAGAAATTACTCACAAATTTGATGATGGATGGGCTGTAGGTATAAATAGAAATACTGGAAAAGAAGGTGCTTTTCCAATGGTTTGTGTAAGTTCTTCAGGAAATCAAAATTTTAATAATGAAAAAAATGATCAATCTGGTCAATCTGGTGGAAGTCAACAATATGGTATTATTCCTAGTAGTGGTGGTGATGAAACTACTGAACAAACATTAGAATCAAGTGAACATAGTGGTGTAATTAGTGATAGTAGTGGTACAGGTGGTGGTGGTACGGCTGTAACTCCTGAAATTATTAGAAGAGATGACAGTGGATTAATACCTGCTTCTTCCCCGTTATCTTCTGATAGAGGTGAAAGTCCTGTTAGAGATAATAGAATTACTGCTTTAAGTAATTCGGAAAATGTACCACGAAGATTTTCAAGTGTTAGAAGGCATGGCGATGATGAAAGAACTACTTCTACTTCTCCTGTTCAGAGTAATAATGATATAAATCGTGAAGCGGGTGAAAATGATGAGGAAAGGAACCTCAATGACTAATGTTGGGAATTAGTTTTTTCTTTTAACATTGGATACCATATATTATCCTTTTTATTAGGATTAGTTCATTGGTATCACGAAATAACAAAAAAACTATGGATGGATATTCATTTTTTTAATATACATTAGTATTTTTTTATTTTTTCCTTTTCTGAGATTGAGGTTTACGGATAATTTTGATAATAGAATCTTGTACATTCCTTTTTTAAAAAAAAGGACTCTTGTATTATAGTATTTAAAAATCGCACATTTGCACAACAAAAGTAGATAATTAAATCATTTTTTATAATTATCATTATATAATTGTAAATTATATTGATCTTATTGACATCGTTATCGTTATACGTAAAAAAATTTTGATAATATAATTCCGTGATTAGTTAATTATTATACACTATATAATATTGGGCTGGGCAATAACTTAAAAAAACAAGGAAAGAAATGAAGCTATTCTTCCATATACTATAAACTTTATATGCAAATTTAATGATGCCGCGTCTCATTCACAACAGATAAAGTTTCTAATATAAATTGTGTAAAAGTTGCCGATTACACGAATACGGAACATAGCTTTATTCTGAAACAGATCCAAAATAAATGCCAAACTTGAGTCTATTTTTTAAAGTTACAGTATAAATGAGAGAGAAATACAAAAATACAAAAATTAGGATTATTATTACAATTCATTGGAATAACCAATGACTTTTGTGAGTTCTGTGTTTTGTAGAAAAAATGTTTTGTAGAAAAAATGTTAGCACAATTACCCATATTTTGAATATCAAATATTCGTTACAGAAAATGAAAAACTTACGTTCAAATTTAATATTTTCTCTAATCACAGTTGGTTTCGCTTCATTATCGTAATTTGTAGGTACTAATATAATACCATCTTTATTAACAAGGTTACGAGTTTGAATAAATGATTCAAATTCTTCTTCATCTAATTTATTAAATTATTATTATTTACAACAGAACAGAAAAGATAAGAATTTCCCTCCTTTTTAATAATGAAAGTATAACTCACTTATGTTTAAATTGAGATAATTGCTTAATAACTCTGCCGAAATACTTTGATATGTCATAGAAATTGATGTTAAGATAACTGAAGAATTTTTTTTTTTTAGAGATATTTTGAATGTTGTTAATCAGTCAAAATGTAAATTTTTATTTACCTTTTCGTATTGCATCTTCAAACCCTATTGCATCACTTGTAAGTTCTTTATATGAATCATCTGATTCATACAATTTCCAAAACTCTTGATACTTGCATTGTTCCAATAATTGTTGTAATTCAACTAACTTAGCCACGCTCTCATCGGCAAGCTAATTCAAAATAGACAATTATATGTAAAGTTTATAATAATAAACAATAATGAGATCTTATATAAAGACTCGATGTGCTCGATATGCTCGATACGAAAATAAAAAAGGATACTGCATTCTCATGTAATAAATATAGACATAAATTAAAATCGGGATTTGGTATGGCAGTAAGAGATTTGACAAGTATATTGTTTATAACTTGTTCGTTAACAAGATGAGGATTAAATTGATACCTATTAATTGAATTCGATTAATTAATATTTTTTCTCTACTAGTTCTACTAATTTATAAATATACAAAATGATAGCACATTTCTAAATCAGTGAGGGCAAGTAATATAACATCGACACTCTAGCTATTATGTTTAGCGTATTTTTATAGTAGAGTTCAGAAACGTAATTTTATTCAGTCATCCTTTGAATGCGTATCATACTGATTAGTAGATACTAAATTAGAGCTTTAAAAAATTTTTTCATAAATACTAACAATTTTAATATCGCCAAATTGGCCATTAGATCATAATCTTCAGTCTGGAGCTGCGTGCCAAGATACTCCTCCAATATTGACACATTGTCAGGATTATAACGGTCAACACCGTCAATAAGAGATTGTATGATCTCTGGTCGAGAAGTGGGTATAAGAGGAGATGGTTTGAGAAGTGATTCACTATTCATTACTTTTCGTTATTTTTTTATGTTCAAAAGAAATCTAACAGATGATAAAAAAAAAAAAAAAAAAAAATTATCTAATATCTGTATAGGTAATCTGATCGATCATTGGATGATTTTCTGATCAACTACGACTCACGTTTATTTTTCAGTCGCGTAACTCTTGAAAGACTTCTGAATCCTAAACCAAAAAAAACTACAAGCAAAATGGAAGGTTCTCCACTATCTCCTGACTTGCCAACCCTTCAAGATCAAGAATTCCCTGATAATTCGCTTTTGAATGATAATGATTCATCCCTTTGGTTTTCCTTTGCTCGCAGCAGAAACGAGGACAGCGCTTATGAAAATTCGCTAAGAAAACAATCTGATATTTCGCTTTTGAATGATATTGATTCATCCCCTTGGTTTTCCTTACCTCGCAGCAGAAACGAGGACAGCGCTTATGAAAATTCATTAAGGAAAGAACACAAGACACTGATAAACTTGAATGAAATGTTTGAGAAAGTGAACAATAATATGAATCAAGCGGCTCTAAATTTGCAGGTAAATATATTAAATAATTTCTTAATTGTTTATATTGTATTACGCGTATTAAATAAAGAATTTTTTTATTTTTGTACGTCGTATAACTTTAATTCGCGTCTTAGCAATTTTCCAACACAGTTGAACAAACGGACCAATTATTAGATATATGGATAAATATATTATCACAAAGTATACATACACAGCAATTAATTTCAGATCCATCATGGCAAGGTTCTTCTGCGGTTTGTTATTATTTTCGATATTCTGATTTTATGTAAAATAATTTGATTCCTTAATTAATATTTCTTGGATCGAAAAGGAAAAACAGCGCGTATTAGAAGAGCAGGCAAAAGAACGGGAACGTCGAGACTAATGTATAGTGACCGTGGGCAATAATAATTCGACTAAAGCTAATTTTTGGCTTAGTCGGTTGATTTTTTCAAATAATTTCATGCATAAGCCCTTTGATCATTACAAAAAGTCTTTTTTGTGTATATTCTTTCTTTTCCAATAATTCAATAAAAAGAATAATCTCATGACGCTTTTAAAAAATTGAAAATGGTATAAAATATGTAGGTCGAGAAAAATTTTCTGGATTCTATGCGACCTTAGGTTATATTTCTTGCAGTTTTTTCGATCATTTGATATTTGCATTAATCATTAGCATATGCCGGTGCGTTATCTGCATTTTGATTTTCCCACATCAACCAGTTTTTTTTATATATGAATGTTTGTTAAAACCTTTACAATACGCAGAGTTTTATCACCTACATATCGTTCACCCAGTACGTACTTGTATAAATCTTAAACATAGTCACAACCTTGATATAATCACGCTATTTTTAGATCTATAAACCGTATAACTGTATAAAACTTAACTTTTATATAGAAACAACCCTTTATAACCACCAGATCCTTGTTTTCCAAGCCGGTTATTATATCGAGATATGATTGTAAAACTTGCTTATCTCTCATTATAAGGTTCAATTCAATATCAAAAAAAAGATCACTAGTATGTAGCTTGAGGAATCTCCAAAATAACATTAAACATATTACTGTATTATACAACTAAATACATATCAGCCTTATTCTTGTAGAGCTTCGATCCTATTTTTCAGGACTATCCTGATTGAATTCGGACTCTCTTTCATGAATCCGGTTATAATTCAATCCGGGAAAATCATTGATCGACCAATCAAAATTGCGAATTTTGAAGCTGGTAGAAAAAATATATATGTTGTAAGTGGGAATCCACTGGAATAATTATACTAAAAATCCCAACCCTAACCTTAAAATTCCGAATCATTGAGAATAATAATTTCAGTAAATAAGCAAAATAATCATTCTAACAGCTCTTTACGATTAGTGTTAGGACGAGAACTTTAACATTTCTTTATGGTTAGTAGAGTTCCAATCCGGATAAATTCATCATTTGTATCTGAATTATCTGGATAATTCAGATCGCTCAGATATCCGGATAATCCGAAAGATATTCTAATAATTATCCAGATAACAATAGTAAACGAATATCCGAATAAATTCAGATCCGGACATGTATACAATACTGGGCAAAAATTGTTGAATAACGGTAATTTGGCTCAAACGGGCAAATGATTGGCTGACATGTGCCGCGCAGCGGCACGTGTCAGCCAATCATTGAGCCAAATTACCGTATTCAACAATTTGCCCAGTATTGGTGTTATCCGGCAATTTATGATTAGGGATGTTAAGTGGTGCGTCTGGTTCGGTCCCATAAAAAGTCCGGTCCTGAACTAGTTGAAAACTAGTTCACCCCCTTGTCAAAAAATGGTCTCACACTGGTCCTACCCTAGCGGTTTATAACAAATTTTTTATTACAAACCTCTGTTATTACAATTTTATTGCATATCTGATATTACAACAAAAAAAAAAACGCGTACATATACAGTATAATCTCTATATATACTATATAATATTAATCATATTTCAAAATTATTTTTTACTAGCCCTGCATCGTACCAAGTTTTTAAACAGAGACTTGTGTGGACCTTTTCATCTTCCAAACGGTTTCGCACTGCATTTATTGTATGTTTGACAAGAGAAAAGGCTGATTCGCTCAGAACACTAGTTGCCTGAGCAACCAGGTAATCCCAAGCCATTTTAACAAGAGGTACCCATTTTAAATTTAAAGACTTGGACTTCCAATATGCAAGTACATCTACATTTTCATCAGGCATATTCAAGTATTTGTCCAATATATTAGAACTAATTAGCATGTTATTATAGGTTCGTTTTAACTGATTACAAAAGTAATCACGAAAAGAACTAAGCTTATTTAATTCTAAAACCTGTGTAGTTTGTTGATCAAGGAGAGCATAACTTTTATAAGTTATATTTATTAATTGATGAACTTTATCTCTTTCAGAGCTAGTATAGAAAGTGTAAAACTTAGAAAACAGATCAAGCAGTACCAATTCTGGAAGGGAAAATTGCAATTCGTCCCAATATTTATCAAGTTTTTCCAGAATTTTTTTTGACATACGTGAACTTATTAAATTATTTTCATTTTTAGCTTCGTTAAGGCGTGTAATTATTACAAAGAATACTGTACATACATCGCCGATTGTTGGATGGGTGGAGGAGGAAAGTAGGTTAGTAGCTTCATAGATGGGTTTTAATAAGTTAATCATAGTTTTAATATTGTTCCAATCTTGATTATTCAAATATCGTTTTTTAAGTTGTGGTATTGTAACCACTAATATATCTGTTTTTTTTTTTTTTTTTTTAATATTAAAGTGACCACTTAGGCTCTTGGCACTTTATTAGTACAAGCGGTAGGCCAATGTTAATTTTAGCACCGGCTTTACATATTTTATCAGTATCACGA
>CAJVPY010005028.1:0-11926 GCA_910591965.1 Dentiscutata erythropus
GTCCAATTGTCAAAGTGTGTTTGTACATGCTGTTTAATTATAGTTGGGTTGGTTATAAGTTGGTTGGATAGCTTGATGTTGGTAAAGTAAACAGAAGGCTAATATTGATTGAGTATACTGTTGATAGCTTGAGTAGGTTTAAATACAAGTGTTTCACATCTTCTTTCTGAAGCTTGATTGATTTGATATTTAAGGCGAAGGGAGTATTCAAGGTGGTAGGCAAAGTAGACTTGTTTCCATATAGTGTAGCTATGGATAGACAATAGGATCAAGTGAGTTTAGTAATTGAAGATTGTATTTTGTATATGTGTTGATAGTTGTTATAAGTATGTCAATATCTGAGAGGCATAAGTTAGAGTAGTTACTGCTATTTTTGTGAAAGATTTTAATTAGATGGCTGAGTTTCTTAAGACCAAGATAGAGTACAGTACATTTGGAGCTGTATTAGTGATTGTAACTACGTTTACGTGATATTTTGTTAGAGATAGTTTTAATCGTGGTCTGTATTATACAGTGCTGGATCTTGTGCCAAGAAGTATCTATACTCTCAAATCTATCGAGGAAAGAGATATATTACTTTTTCTAATTAGTTGCATAGTAAGCTCAGAGAATTTGGTCTATTTATCATTAGAGGTAGCTTTATAATCAAAGATTCTACGGCTAATGTTAGTATGGCGGCGGGAAGGTTTGCTATAAGCATTAGGAAATGTCTATGAGGTTGAGAAAATAAGGTAATCACTAAGGGTACTGGTTTTGCTATTATCAAGGTTGTAATTAAGAAGAAATTGTATGTTAAAAGTGTTTGTCCAAATATAATCAATTCTCTAGATTGTATTCCATTAGACCAGGTAGGGTGTGTATGATTAAAATGTGCTCCAATATCAAACATATTAGAACGATGTAGGAAGTTAATGAGTTTGAACTTAGAAGAGGAGCTAAAAGTAGTGTTTTGTATATTGAAATTACCCAAAATGATAGGTTGTAAATTATGCTGTTGAGCTTGTGTAATCCAGTTAATGACCGTGTTTTGAGTAAAATTATGTCTAGTAGAATCTGTTGAAGAGAGATAGACAGAGATTATTTGAAGCTTGATATTACTTTTGAAGAATAAGTTTAATGCGATAGCTCCACCAGGATGTGTTAGATAGCTATGGACATGAGGCTTAAGATGGTTGCGAATCATAATAGCTGCTCCTTCCTTAGAACTGTCAGAGTTGGCCCAGTAGTATGTAAAGAGATTATTATTGCAAAAGGAAAGTTTGGTTTTGTTTGAGATCTTAGTTTCAAACTGGCAATAGAAATGTCATGGTTAATACAATAGTCTTGCCAGATTTGCCTCTGACATTGTGAGTAGCAATGGTAAGGTGTAAATCATGGGAGCTGGATTGTATAAGTTGGATAGATGAGCTACTAAAGAAACAAGTAGATCTTATGGAAGGATTTATAATAAACTGAATACTGTTGAGGAGAGAATATAATATGGCCCGGTAGGATAGTATTAGTAATATCAAGATAGACATGAGTCTCGAGAGTTATGATGTTAACAGAAATTTTGTATGGTTGAAGGAAGTGATTTGTAAAAAGGTGTTTTAAGAATGATTTGAGAGTTTGGGGTACTGAGAGAAGAGGAAGGTTGTATTTATAAAGAAATTTATTGAAGCATGTCTCCTCAATAGGGTGAGGTGTGTTGGTAATTGAAGAAAGAGAGGTGTCTTCTACAAAATCGCTTGCCATATGCCCGGTTTTCACGGCTGTGCAAAAGGCCAAAGTCTGCTCTGTATGTTGAGTCTGACCGTCGTATATTGGCTCTTCCACATAAATAGGCTTTTCTGCTCGCCTACTTCCATCATTCTCCTCTGAAAATGGTCCACAAGATGTGGAGGACATTATTATTTCAGAGGCAGCAGCTGCTTCTATGTTTTTTGTAGAAGATCTAATTAAAAAGATTGTTTGTTTTCATAGGTCTGTTCTGGTTCTTGGGTGTCCAAAGGTTTTTGACAAGAATAATTAAGAAAAAGTAAGTCAGTAAAGGTAGGTTTGGTAATATTATATTGTTCGATAATGAGTTGTTCAGCCAGTGGCAAGAACTCTTTATTGTATTTGGAACGGATTTGGGAAAAGGTTTGTTTAGGGTTTTTAAGTATTTCAAAATAAGAGATAACTCTGCCAATAAATGTAGTATCTGTAGTTGATCTGATAAGTTTATAGATAGTTGCATTATAAGAAAAGTTAAGAATATTGTCATTTTTAGCTGCAGCTTTGAGATATGTGTTAAAGTAAGAGTAAAAGTAAAAAGTGTTGCAGTTAATGTTAGGTTCAGCATTGTTGTTTTTAATATAGAAATTTTCTGCTTTATTTGCTAAATCGGAAAAAGTTTGAGTAGAGAAAGATTTGGAGAAAGTGGCAGGATATATTTCATCTTTAGTAAAGATTGTAAAGTCTAATAAGGGGTGATTAATAGGAGAGGATTGGTCAGATGGAAAAGAAGTTGAAGCAGGAGCAGAATATAAAATAAGAGAGTATTTATAAAAGTGTTGATAAATATTTTGGTAAATGTGTTGGTTGGTAAATTCAGAATTTGTGGTGTTGGTATTAAGATTGTACATAAATTTTCCTTATTAGCATGATGAAGAGTTGCTTTAGTTACAGCTTCTTTGCATTTACTGAGTGAGGTAATAGTAGCAATTTCATAGGTAAGAGGAAAGAGTTTTTTGTATTCAGAGGCGAGAGTAGTGGCAACTTCATATTGAATATGATTATAAATTCTTTTTTTTGTATCTTCAGATTGTTGAGAGAATTGTCGAGAATAAATTAGAATAAATAAAGGAGGAGAACCATTCATCAAGATCATTAGTGAATGGTTTAAGGGATGAGATTTTAAAATCTTTAATAAATTGCTTTTTAGGAATGTTGAGGGCAACATTAATATTAAATTGATCATCATGATGGATTTGGAATAGAGATTTGTTATGTGTGTCTTCACTAAATGAGTAATAAATTCTGAAGCAGATAGGTTTTATATTAAGGTCTTCTATAAATTTTTGCATATGAATTGTTTGGTATTTATTTTGAAGGAAAAGATGGATTCAAGCAAGGTTGAGAGCTACTTGGTTACAATTGCAAATAGCATATGGAGGAATAGAACTGTAGGAAGTTAAATTTTTTTTGTAATTAAGTTGAGTAAAGAGTACAGTTGTGAACTGGAGAAGAAGTGATTTAAAGGTATCAAGAATAATGCTAAAAGGAAGAATGGCATCTTTGTTTAGTAAGGGGTTTGCCTCTAAAATTAGATCAATGAGGAATTGAGAACATTTTTCTGCAAGAGAGGCCATTAAGTAGTTGAAGGTATGTCTGATTTCTTTGCCTTTCTGTTTATTATTAGAGAGAATTTTGACAATTTTGCTAGGTGCAAATTCAATAAGATAAGATTTGATAAAGTTAAAGAGTTGGTGTCCAAGTGTGTTTAGAGAAGTATTGTTTTCTATATCTTCAGTAATAGGGTAGATAGAAAACCAGTCAAGATCATTAGATGTATCCTGTTTAGGATAAGTTGGTTTAGTTTGTTTTAGGGGTGGCTGATACTTTGGGGACCACCTTATCTATTACTTTTGCTAGCCTGTTTATTACTATTCTTACTACTGTTTTTTGGAAGGACTCTAGCAGCAAGATTGGACACACATTGTTTAGGTTATAGCACCAGTATATTTTTTTTATTTAATAGTACTTTTATAAAGAAGTAGTATAGCTTTATAAGAAAGTATGATATGAGTTGGTTTTGGAAATGTATGAAGTGGCATGGATTGTGTAGTACATATAGGTACATTTTACAGAATAGTATAGTAAAAATAGCACAAATATTTTGGCAAGAGGTAGTATATTATATCATAATAACATATTTAGTTAACACATATATGTATGTTGTATACATGTTGGTTCATGATATGTGTTGGCTTATTTTGTGAAAAGCAAAAAATCAATAAATATTACAGATTAAAATGAAATCAGATTAAAATGAAATTGGGGACCTCTCTCGCTCTCCTTTAAAGCTTATAAAACCCACTTATACTCTTTTTTTAATAAACCTAACACTAAACCCTAACTCTATCCCTAAAAAATGTCTCCCAAAATTTTTTAAATCGTTTCTAAAAAATATTAAAATTTTATTTTAATCTGATTTCAATTTAATCTGTCACAATAAATGATTTTTTTTTAAAAAAAAGTGCAATATCTTATAATTTTACTAATAAAGCTACTCTGAGTATTTTAACAAAAAGATTTCTTATAAAATTTTATTTTATATGCAGTTAGTTTGTTTATATTATATTAATTACTAATATAATTTTATATTTTAACATGTTTGTTACTTGTTATTGTGTAGTGGTATATAAATTTACGCATCATTACTCATGCCAAATCTCATGCTGATTCAACTAGTAAATTGCCGCAAAACCCATACTATTTATGATCCAATTGGCATAAGTATATAGTCCTACATGGACCACTGAATTTATACAAACTTGGACTATTTTCAAACCAACCTATACTAATCTAAACTATTTTTTTTATAGAGTAGTAATTAATTTATATAATTAATATATAAGCGTTATTTAATAGAAAAAAGGGAAATCTAGAGGTGTGGTGACTTAGTGTAGTGGTCTAGTCATCACTTTCTTCAAGTGGCAGATCTAGAGTTCAAATTTCACAGATGATGAATTTTGAAAAATAGTCTGTGCTATGGTTTATGGTTGTCGATTATTGGTTAGATCTAGAAATCTGTAATCTTGGTCACACCATCTAGTTATGGAAGCTTTGGCGCAATAAACCCAAAAAACCGGAATAACCGAAAACCCATTTGGCAAGTCCCGAGTTTGGAGGTAGAGTGATCTATAACGGTATCACAGGAGGGCTGAATTCGAACTGGGGCCAAGATCGGAGAACCGAGCGACCAGGTTCTAATGGTGGAGGACACACCAGCTGAACTGCCGGGTTGTTGCACTAAAGGAAAAGAACATACGCTCCAAAAGTATGGACCAAGGGGAGGGCGTCTTTCAGGCATTAAAGCCTGAGCAGACCAACCCTTCCAGGTTGCCGGCTAGAAGTAAGGGAAAGACCGATAAAGAATCTGGGTAAGAATATGGTCTAAATGCAGGGTACTGGGTTGCTAGAAACCAAAACAAGGGCAAGGAGTATGTAATAGATGCCTAGTTAGAAAGGTTGATGCTTGAGAAATGTCTGTAGAATGGTAGCACCCCAAAAGGTGGCGTGAGATACAAATATGAAATGGCAGGTCAATATATACTAATTAGGAAGAAGTTATAGAAACAAGCACGTGAATACATGTGTGGGACATGTACTGCTATGTTAGGTTTACCTTGAGGATAGACTAGGTCTATATAGGTTAGTAAGTACTAAGATAGAGAGCGAAATCTAAATTGGTAATACCAAAATCTAGCATATGAACGGTGAGGAAACCTGTTGAGTTAGAGAGTGGATGGAGGTAGTTAGAACCAGATAGTTTAAATGAGTACCTCCTAGTTAGATGCAGGTACAGCAGATAGTGTAGAACCTTTAGGCGGACTACTTAAATTAGACACTCAAAAGGTGCATGTGTGGTTTGATATACCATTGTTGTAATTATATATAAAACTCTGTTTATACTCTAATAAAAAGTTCTCCAGGCCAAAGAGGTCACCTTAATACCAAAAAAAAAAAAAGAAAGAAAGGAAATCTACCTTTTGGTTAAAAAATTTTTATTGACTTATTAAATAAAGTATAACTAATTATATAATTTTAATCAAAAGTTATATTATGTTTGTTTAATAATTTTTTAAGTTTTACATATAACCTTTACTATCAAGTACTATATATAGTATCTGGTATAACATGATTTTTACATAGTGAAAAATTAAAAATCATGTATATTACACAATTGTTATATTATATAGCATATATAAATAATATTTTAAAAAATACAGGAGGGTATTATATTATTGTAAACACTTGTCACAGTCAAGACCATTTTACAGCAAAAATTGGTCTGGAAATCATACTATGACGTTATCATAGACATGATTCGGGTTTGATAGTAGATAGTTTAATGCATGTAACTGATCAATCAAGAATCAATCAAGGCATATAAAAAATATGTGAATAAAGTAAAAGATAAGTATTGGATAATTGATTAATTATGTAGTTAAAGTAAAAAGAAAAGCATTATATAATTAACTATGATATAATTGATAAAGCTATTACCCAGGTTGGCTTGACCCTTACGGGCCAGAATTTTGATAGGTCATAGATCAAAAATTGACTTGACCTGGGTTAAACGGGTCAGTTAAATGGACAGATAGATAGCAATAATTGGTTTTTTCCAATGTAGAAAATGAATGAACTCTAATTATAAGCAAGGTCGAAAGTATTTTTTGACACAAAACCCAAGAATTTCTGATTTAAAATAGTTATATTTTAAATATATCTACAAGCTTAACTTATATGACTATTGACAAGGGTCAACTCGAGTCGAAAATGGTTAACCCGAGTCAAACCGGGTCACTATTTTTCGACCTGGGTCACAGCTCTAGTAATTGATCTAGAGTCAAATTTCAAATATATAAAGAACCTTTTGTTAATAAAAGGACCTAACAACACATAATAGAACTAGAATTTATTGATGGTTATACATATAACTCTTATATGTGTGGTGAGCACATGAAGATATACAAATAAGTAAAAACAGTAGATAAATACAAGAAATACTTTTTTTCAAAAGCTTTTAAATAGTGGATTAGGCAAAAGCTTACACAGGTCGAAAGATGAAAAATCAGGCACAAATCAGGTACCTGATTGGCACCTGATTTATGCATATTTTTGTACTAAAAATTTGGTACAAAAATATACATAAATCAGGTAGTAATCAGGTAGTAATCAGTTTAAAATCAGGTACCTGATTTGTGCCTGATTTTTTTTATCTTTCGACCTGTGTTAATAATTGCAGCAATTATAAAAAAGTATATGAAGGGTCAATCCCATACATGACAACACTTTTTAAAAATTATATTAAGCTAAATAAATAAGATATAAAGCTAAAAATTATACAAAATATTATTTAAATCTAAAGCTTTTAAATAAAAAAAATTACAAAATTCTATGCAGTACTTTTTAAAATAATTAAGTTTATTTTTTTTATTTTTTTTATTTCAACAGTAACCATTTTATTTATCTGAGTAGTTAAGTTTACACATAGTAGTACAGCAACCTAATATATATATTTTTATATTCTGGGTCCCTCCTTCTGCGGTATTACAGTTTTTAGACTACTGCACCCTCTACTAATTATGACAAAGCTTCACTCAGCTGCTTAAGGTGCCCAAGTGTAACTGTCTAGCCACAGATTTCCTCTTCTTTGGCTCCTAACTTACTAGAGAATTCCTTTTTAGATCAACAAAAGACCATGCTCACCCTTTTTGCTAGGGTATATGTCCCATATCTCACCCAAACTTCAGTAACTTGAAATAAGTAAGTTTAAATTTTTTTAGATTTTTTTATTTGTATAATTTACTAGTTTTTAATATAAGTTTAGTATAAATTTAAATATTAATTTTTAGTATATATAAAACTTAATTTTTTAGCAAGTATACTAGCAATTTTTTTTAATAAAGTTATTTAATATAACAAATTGCACATATCTTAAAAATTTTATAATTTTTAAAAATATTTAATAAATTACTATATATAGTGATAAAATTACTATATTTGATAATATATTAATTTTATTTTAATAATTTAATATTAGAGTTAGGGTCTCATAGCCTAGTGGTCTAGGCGCCTAATCTTCCACAGATGAGGTCAATGGTTTGATTACAGCTGGTGGTAATTAATTTAATTAATTATCTCTGTAACTTTCAGGAGCTTTCAAATATAAAACCTTGTAGCAGTAAGACTATGTAATATACATATTTGGTCTATAAAGAATTCTTGGAAGGAGCCCTGAGCCATGAAGTACTGTGTGTGACATGGGTTATAGAAGGTTTACTGCAGAAGGCTGTGCGTGTGAATTCACAATTGGCAAAGTAGCACCAACAACTCTAAAGTGGCATTGAGATTTTGATTAGAAGAACAGTTGTATGCAGTATTTTCAAAAGTGGTGAGAGAAGCAATGAACATAGTAAGGGGCTGTGGTAAGAGGATGGCTTTACCAAATATAGAACACCTCTGATGCAAAGAAACAAGGAAAACTGGCTAAAAAAAACTCTGAAAAGCATGGAAGCAAGTGATCTGGTGGTACAAAAATAAAGACAGCCAGGGAGTAATGTGTTGCACAACCTATATAGAAGTCAATAACAAAATATGGCAGAAGCGCAGATCCCGGGTCACTGGCTTGTAATAGTAATTAAATATGGTACATAACTCTTGTTCTAAGGATCTAAACTTCTGTAACACTATACCAATAGGAAGTACTATAAAAAGAACAGCAGTCTAATTTGGTAGAGTACAATGTGAATACCTGGATTGACGTGAAATAACATCCTAGTTTGGCACAGGCAACTGTTAAGATATGGCTAGGCCCTTAAAGTAGCTTTCTAGGGACACCAAACTGGAAGCACAAAGAGTGCCCACTCAAAAGACACCAATTTGGAAGTAATACAAGACCCAAATTAGAAGTAATGTGATAAGTGATGCGAGGTGGAAGTTAGTTAGTAGACATTGTACAGTAGTATATAAGCGGAATATATATAATAAAAATAGTTCGGGTTTGGGAACCATCCAGTGAGTTTGAAACTGGCCTGGTGCGGGATGGTTGATAAGGAGGTAAAATCTTATATAGCAGGTTGCATATAGATACTCAAGTTAGTAACCGGGTGAGCTGATACTATATATAGTAGTTAGTTGTAATTGTACTCATGATATTTGTAATTAAAAAAATACCTTAAGGTAAATCTAATAAAATGGTAAAGGCAAGACTTGCTGAATTAAAAAAAAAAATAATAATTTAATATTAACTTTAAATAATAATATTTAGCTTAAAATTTTTTAAAAGTTTTTAAAAATATAGAATTAAATGTAATTTATTATACTAGACAAATTTTACATTATAATTATAGTGAATATTTTTATGGCACTATGATATTATAGCCAATTAAAATTTAAGATTAGATATAATATTAAAATTAGCTTTGTATAACAAAAACAAAGAATTTTGCCTATAAAACTACTTTTTGAGCTTTAACAAATATAATAAATATAATACTTGTTTTACAAATTATTTTATTATTATAATATTAATATTATTAAAATTTCATTTTAATACTTGCCCAATATGCTTGGTATATTTAATTTGTGTAAAGATTTATGGAAAAATGGTTCTTGTCAACTAATAAAATTTGACAAAAAATATAAAAAAGGCTACAAATATCAAATCAGCTTTTATAATAAATATATTATCTAAATGGTGCTAATATTAAAAAAGTTAGATATAATTAAGAATTTGTCAATTGGACTAAAAGTTTAACTAAAGTTGAGATTCCAAATATAATTAATATGTATTAAAAATTATAATTAACAAAATTAAAGCAAAACAGTAGATCTAACAATTAAATATTCTATATTATTTATGTCAAATACTTTTGAGTTATCTGACTTGTCTGAAGTAATCACAACTGATTTAGAAATTAATTGAATATTATTAACATAAAAGAACCTGAATCAGAAGCTATTTATTCAAAAGAGCCTTTTATAAAATTGCTAAAAGTTTATAAAATAAAAATATATATAAATATATGAAATATTACTTTTTTGTGTATATATCCAAGTCAGTGTATAGCTCTCCAAATTGTTATAAGACTAATATTATGTTTTAATTAAAGTTCTATCTCAGATTGTAATTTAAACAAGTACTAGTCGGGGTTTTCTTTATATCATTCATGTTTAAAGATCATAGTTTTCCTAAAAGCAATAGTTGTTTTTAAGTACAATTATATCTTTGAAACAAGATTCTGATTATAGAAGGCATGCTAACACCTAAGTATTTTGCAACTTTTTAAGTTGCTAGGCCTTCTAAATTTTTTTTAATAATTTGCTAGTGAATGTAGTTGAAAGTATCATATTTTTTGAATTCAATATGAGATATGCATAATTTTATATTTATATTATCTTCTTGATTTTAAAGTATATATATTATATCAATTTTTATTAAATCTATTATGCTAAAAAAATAACTTAAACAGATTGACTGAAAAATTATTTAGCTAATTTTTTATCAGGTGTTTTAGGAATAATGAAAATAGCCATAATTTACAAACAAATTCATTTCACCAAAAATTTACTTACTGACAAGTTCATTTCACTAACAATTATTTCACTAAAACTCATTTTACCAAAAGTACTTTTTTATAAATTACACTAACTCTAACTCTAACTCTAACTTGATACTAACAACAATAACCAGAATTACTTTGTTAGTGAAATAAACTTGTTGATAAGTTAATTGTCAGTAAAATGAACTTATTTATGAATTAATTGTTAGTAAAGAGATTGTTGGCAAAATACACACTACTCAATAAAATAAATATTTAATAATTAGTGGGACTCTAAATTTTTAATATATACAAATAGTTATTAGCTCACTGATAACATTAATTCTTTCTAAAACCTGCTTTTCCAAAATAATATTTCCTAAATCTTATAATACTGATATCTTTTTTTTCTGACAAGACATATTTCTGACAGAATATTTTACTAATAAAAATTTTTACTGAATTTTTTTTCTTAACAATCTGAACTTCTGGAAATAAATTTATTTAACAAACTTTTTCACTAACAAAATCTTTTCTTCAAACTTCTGTTTCTCCAAAAAGAACTTTTTTCAAAACCTTTTTATTAACAAATATTATACAATATATTTTTCTAAAAGAATGTTTCTCTAAAAAAATAATTTCTTAAAAAGATTATTCTCTGAAAGCTGTTTCTCAAAAAGAAAATTCTCAACAAGGTATCTCTTAACTAAAAAATTTTCATAATTTTTTATGCAATTTCTCCTAATGCTATTTAATATTAACTTTTCTGATTAACTTAAAAGATAATATAAAAATCACTATATACTTTTTTGAATAGTTTTAGCACAAAATCTAGAAAACCAGATTTCTAAAAAAATCTAACACTGACAAAGTTAGCTAGGTTGGCAAATTTAGTTAGTATTATGTTCTCTCGAGAAAATAGTTTTTAGGATTTTGTGTTAGAACTCTACAATATCCCAAAAAACAGTATCCAATATCTACAAAGTTATTATATACTGGCCAATTTAGTCAGTAGGTATTATGTAATATTAGAAAATAGCTTTTAGATTTTGTAGTATAACTATTTTGGTTTATTAAGTAATCTAGAATTAATAAGAATAGCTGTAAATTTGATAAAACATTCTTTGGCAAAAGAGCTTTTAGTAAGATATTTTTGAAGAAATAGAATATCAAAAAAATATACCATTTGTAAAATAACATGTCAGTAAAATAGGTATTTATTTTTTTAATATTCAGTGAAATGAAAATTGCAGATAAATGACTTATTGGTAAATTTATTTTCAGTTAAATGAATTTTTGATAAAATGAGATTTTTGAAATTATGTCTTGTTAGTAAAATGAGATGTTAGTATTGTGACTTTAGTGAAATAGTATTTCAGTAAAATTGATTTAAAGAGTTAACCCGTAACTTTCCAGCAAACATTATAGTTACTAACAATTTATTTACAGATAAGGTTTATTTTACAGATGATTAATTTACAGACAAGTTCATTTTATAAACAATATATTTTACTAATAGCACATTTCACACTAGTATTAAATATATATCTTTTATTCCAATAATTATAACCAGAATTGCTTTGTATGTGAAATGTGCTATTGTGTAAAAATATATTATCTATAAAATAAAGTTG
>CAJVPY010005029.1:0-11924 GCA_910591965.1 Dentiscutata erythropus
TTTTATAATACTATGTATAAATTAATTTATATGCAAGCTGTCGATCACACGTCGGTTTGTGTAACCTTTGACGTTTCCCCCTGTTAGCTATTAATCGTAATTTTTCCAGCGACAGCATTACTAGCATTATGCTAGCATTATACCAGTACCAAGTTTGATAGTACTGTTAGAGCATTCAAATTGCGAAAGCCTTAATTGCTGTTGGATTTAAAAATTTGTAAAGCCCATGACTATCGAGGTTCGTAATTTAACCGTAGCAGGAAGCATTTTGTTTTTCGAATATTAGGCCTGACGCGCGAAACCACTGTTAAAGCCCTTTTAGATGCGAATATTACATATGATTCAATTCAACAAGTGTTTGTTGCGGTGAAAGTACTTATGGTCAACGTATTGTTTATAAACTTGAAATGACACAATTTCAATAATGTAAGTTGTAGAATAATTTTTTATAATTTGACTTTATGAATATTATTTTGGATCTGTGATGATTGCAGTAATGTGAACAATAATTGTTCTGCTAGATCCATTGCTTTGTATTTAGCGTGCCAAGCCGTTGAATCTGGAACTATAGAATTCGTCCTTTAGGATTTTAACAAACGAATCCTGGTAATTATCACATCGTATCATTTATATCTTAAGTAATCCCGTTATTAAACTCAAAGTTATTCCCTTATTAAAGTTCCCTTAAGTCTGTGTAGGATGATCATATTGACCCACACGGTTTGTAAGAAAGAAATAAATTCCTTATGCTTTATAACCTTATTATATCACGAAATAACATGGGTGTTATCTTTATCTTTAGCCTGAATTTCACTTTGTTTAGCATCTCGTTCTTTAGTTTTGTCTTCAATAGTTTTCTTAGAACAATGACTCGAATTGAGCTTAATTTAAGCCAAAATTGAAATTACGTAATTTCGCGACAATACGGTAATAGCGTATTTAATGCGTTATTTCACCTTTAGGTACTACTGTTAAATTAATATCAGAAACTTTTGTGGAATTACTTCGTTACCCATTGCAGCAAAATTTTGGTAATGCTGGATTAGAATATTGCGAGAAATATGGTGCTTCGGCAGAAAGATTGGTAAAAAAAAAAAACCCCCTCTACTGCAAAAAATCCATTCAATTCCGCGATGTCTACAGTTTTTTGTTCCATTAACAAAGCTTCAATGTTGACTTACTTCAGATGGATCAGGCGCAATTATTATAGCTTCTGAAAATTTTGTTATGAAAAATAACCTTGAAACTTTTAAGCGATTGAAATTATTACACAGTCGATGGCAACAGATTCTTCATTATACGACATGACTCGCCGTGCTGCTAAAGATATTTTTGAGAACCCCAGAATTACTGCAGATGTTCAAGCCGTAGAACTTTGATTTTCTTAGTGCTAATGAGATAGGAATTATTCTGTTTTACCGGAGATTTATCATTGGGTTGGGTTAATTATAGACAATATTAATTTTTCTGGCTTATAACTTACGATGCATTGGTCTTTGTAAATCGGGAGAGGCTCATAAATTAATCGATACAAGTGATGTTGCATATGGTGGGAAGTATGTTAATCCCTCAGGTGGTTTAATATCTTAAGGACATCATCCACTTGTAGCAACTAGATTTGCTCAATGTGCTGGATTGGTATGACTACCTTTTTTACAATCATTTCTTTAGTTCATTCGAAATCTGTTAACGTACAATTATCTAGGTTTTGTGGTTTTACTACAGAATCCCGACGCAAAAATCCCGACAACACTAAAATCCGAAACTCAAGATCCCAACAACAAAATCCCGACAATACCGATATCCTAACAGTAGTACTATTAAGATTTGGTAGTGTCGAATTTTTGACGTTGAGATTTTGTTTTGTGTGCCAGGATTCTGTAGTAAGACTAGGTTTGGTTTGGCAACTGAGTGGTTTGGTTCCGAATTTACGTTATGCACTTCAACACAATATTGGACTGGAGGGGCAGTCGTTGTTACGCGTTATAAATGTCCTAATTTTTCAACGATTGGAAAATTTACTGCTGTTGAAGAAGGGGGCATCAGTGAATAAGATTTCAAGAAAGTAATTTGTAAAAAAATTAGTGAACATGTTAATGCTAGATTGTAAATAAAATTTATATGTAATTAATTAATATTAGATAGACATGTATTTTATAGTTTGCAATAATAATTAAATTGATTTTGCATTATTATGACCCTAATTAGCATGTTTGATAACGTCAGATTACGTAAAATATAAACAAGATATGTTGTGATTAAGCACAATAATTTTCTAAGATGCACTTGAAGAATATTAATAATAGTGACTTTCGGCTATTCACTGATGAAATTAAGTCTACAAGCGTTAAACAAATAACATTTCTCATTTCTATAGGAGATATTTACTTGTACTCATATACTGTACAATTTTAATAAGTTTTGTTAATGATCTGAGGAATTATATACGTATGATAACTTTTTTTTGTTAAATGTTTACATAACAATAAATTGCTATACTTTTTTTATGTCAATTTTCTTCCATTTTCTGTATAATAATACAATGTACAAAAAGCACTATGATGATCATATAATATTAATACGTATTTGTTTGTTTTTTCGGAAATTTTCATAACATTTCCGATGACATATTACTAACATTTTTATGTGTTCGGTTTTTTTTTATTCATAACTCG
This sequence comes from Dentiscutata erythropus, assembly GCA_910591965.1. Classification (NCBI taxonomy): domain Eukaryota; kingdom Fungi; phylum Glomeromycota; class Glomeromycetes; order Diversisporales; family Gigasporaceae; genus Dentiscutata; species Dentiscutata erythropus. Next base: position 2,676 of record CAJVPY010005029.1, read on the forward strand.
ACATTGAATTTATAACTTGCAAGAAGCCTAATACGATGATTTAAAGCTTTTAATCTTAATTTCAATCTTTGATTAATTCGTTAAATATACATTTTTTATATCTGAAAGTCATTATCATAAACAAATGAAAAGAATTTTTTTATTTTTGTTGTAATGAAGAGGAATTTATTTGCTTTCATCATAAAGCCTATTATTTCTTATGAGCTTAATAAATCGGAGAGAAAAATCAAAAGCTAGTTGAATAATTACAAGTAATCTTTTTTTTCGAATGTTATTAAAATAACTTTCATTAAATCGAATCAAAAAAAAAAAAAAAAAAAACCAAGATGAATGAAGACAGTAAAATAATAATAACACATATATAACTTTTGATATTTTCTATAAAAATTTCTACAAAATTCTATTTTTAAATGCCTAAATTTATCTATATATTGTAAAGCCACGATTCATTCTTTTCATAAGATTCATATGTCATTATTATCAAAACTACCTATTATTCAATAAATTTACGTATCAAATATGCATAAATACGTATAAACAATGTATAAACAATGTATAAACAATATAGAATATTAAGTAAAAAAAGCTATAAAATCTTACCATAAAAAGGTGTATAAAAAGATTCGGCGACACCAACGATAGGAATTGAAACTTTTGATTTTTTTAATTCTTCTGATGAAAATGATTCCGAACCGATTTGTCTTGAGGTAACATATCTAAATTCACGAAAATAGCCACCACAATCTTGGGCGTAACGAGTGACGATTCTTAAATATTCATCCGTAACCATGAGACTACTATAAAAAGTTAACGCCGCAATCCTTGCGCTGCATCTTTGTAATTTGTATAATAAAGTTTCCAACGTTTCCACAGGGATATGAAAATTAATACCGAAACTTTGTAATGTTGGTGGAATAGAATCAGCAAAATCTTGAATTGAAAAAATTGAAGATACCAAAGTTTCAGGATAAATCTTTAAAGAAAGAGTTTCAAGTTTTGGTAGTCCTGAAAGTAATGAATAAAAATCTACAAAATGTTCACTTAATATAGCTATTGATAAATGAGTAAGATTTGGACAATAATGTTCAATGGCTTTCATTAGTTCAGGAGTGACATTAGACAAAAAGGTAAAGGTTTTAAGATTTTGATTGCTCATCTTTAAGAGTTGAATAAGAGAAATTATATGTATTTGACTTGTTGGACTAATATCATGTCTAAGAGGCATGCATGGCATGCAATAAAGATCTTGAATATTAATAAAAGTTATCGGTAAATCAAAAAGATCAGGAATATCTTCAGGATCAAAACCTCTTAATTCCAAAGTTTGTAAATTTTTACATTTCATCAATAATTTCAACAATTGATTAAATTCATTCACACCATCCAACTTGAGATGAGTTAGGGAATGAGAATGAAATTGAATCGCTTTGTATAATGCTTTTGTTTTTAAATCTTCATCAGAATACATGTTGATTGAAAGAATTTTGATGCTTGATTGAGATTGTATAAATTGTAATATAGCTTTTGTGATTTCAGGACGTAAATCGCTTTCAGTATTAATTGAGAGATGATGAATATTACGAGTACATTGAGATATTGCAGCAAATAAATTTCCAGTAATTTGAGTAGGGAAACAACAATATTCAAACTTGAAAGTTTTAAGAGAACCAATTGCATGTCGAAAACCAGAGAAAGAGGTAATGTCCAATAAATTGATGGTATTGAACTCTTCATTCCAATGATAAGTTAATTCTCTAAGATTATAACAATTACTAAAGATGAGATTTCCTAAAAGTTGATAAGTGAAACGTGTTTTTTCGCCCAAATTTCTAGTATTAGATTTAAGAGATCGAAGCCATTTTTCTATAGCTAATCTAATTTGATGAGATTCGTAACTTTGTAAATATTTCGAATAATTAAATAATGGACGAGAAGACTTATCAAATATAATGTCTTCAGCAATCAATTGTTCTTTTTCGATATCAGAAAGACAAGAAACATAAGTTTGAATGATTAGAAGAGCCTTATCTTTGCTCACATAGTCAAATGGATGACTCCAAAGCAATGGAATAACGAGACGACAAAAATGACGATTTACCAAAATGAAGGAATAGAGAGAAGTTTTGTCATTTTTAAAATGTAAAAAAATTAGGTCAAGACAATCTGAAGACAGTCGAAAAGGATTGACATGTGATGCAATAAATTTATTCATTTTAAGTTTTGTAAACGATGACGAAAGTTAAAACCTAAAGGATCGGGGAAATACGTACGTACGACAAGACAAAAAAGAACCGCATACATTCTGACATTTAATCAGACAGGAGATCATACATTGATGCACGTACTATTATTCTGCATAACATATTTTCGAAGATCGGTATAAATACGGATAGGTTCTTGATGATTCTATAAAGATTTTTACGATAACAATGATCAAAACCGTTATCATAAAATCCTTAAATAACCGTAGTTTTTTAATTATTAATCAAAAGTTTTTTCAATGATATATTTAATGGTTTCTCCATTATATCCGTTCTTAAAAGATTATGCATACGTATTAGTTATTTTTAGCTTCATTAAATATCGATATAATTGCTTTTACAATTTTATCTTTTATCTGATATACTGTATATAAATTTATCAGGTATCGATATATAATAATTGTGCATTTCGTAACTAGCTAGGATTGGTTAAAAACACTATAAGAATTAAAAAGGTGTTTTATTTATTTTCTCGAAATTCTATGATTATTCTAGAATTATGCTAAAATAAAAAAATGGCTTTGCTTGCCTAAGAGAAATTTATTAATCTTTTTCGATTAACGTAAAGTTTCATTTAAAATTATTTTAAAAATATCTTTAATATTGATTTTCCAAGTTAATATACAGTGAAGTATTAGAAACAATATAAAGAAATAACTTTACTGTCATTACTATATACATAAGACACCAAAGCACTGAGGATTAGGATTAATTGAGAGATGAATTCCTTTCTTTTTTTCTTCAGTGCTAGTGGTTAGATAGTCCAGATACAAGAATACCATTTTTTTTTGAAATGCTGTTCTTTTACTTAGAGTTAATTGAATGTGATTAATATTTACTGAAGCGATTTTCTTTCGATTAGTTTAGATAAGCTACCTTGAAAAAATAGTATCTGAACTAGACTTGTTAAAGTGTAATATTTTTACTTAAAAAAAAACAAAAAAAAACACCACACTATTTATAACACTATTTTAATATTAATTGTTGACTTTTGTATTTCTTTCGACCATAATGCTGGTACATGTATTATCATCATCTTTAACAGTGTTATTTTCAGAGTCATCAATATTCCCAATAGTAATAATAACTCCTTTTTCTTCTACGAATGTATTCCTATTTTCGATAATACTAACCCTTTTTTCTTTTTCAATCTTCTTGATGACTGCACTGTCTCTTTCATTATTAAATTCTCTACTATTCCTAATTAACTGATCCCAACTTTTTGTTTTTCTTTCTCTTGATTCTATATTATTATCATTATTATTATTATTATTATTATTATTGCTCCAACTTTTTGCTCTTCTTGAAAACGCGTCTTTTAATTCATCATCTTCATAATACTCTATTTCATTTTCAATAGGACCCATCGCCATAAAGCTTCTATGGGCTTTAATCTCAGGTCGTTGTTGAATATTAGAAGATGCATTACCGATACTACGAGACTTTCCGTCTTTTAGCTGTGAATTTTTGCTCAAAGAATTCATCAAATTAAAAATTAAAATCATTATGTTTTGAAAAATTGTTATGACTCCCATTATTAATGTAAGAAATGGAATTATATCATAATTTTTGACAGAAGATCTATAAATAATCTATTTATGATCAAAAAATATTTGATTAGTTCAATAATACGTATTAGAAATAAAAAATTAGCATATAAAATATACCTGAACGGCTAATTGAGGTAAGTCACAAATAAAAATCGTGCACATTACGCCCCAAAGGATGAGTCCTTCTGCTACTTTGGAAAATGGTGCATTCAAATTACCAAATCCTGCGACTCTTGCATCAAGTAATTTTAAACATTCAATATGAATAAGTGATAATGATGAAACCATTACAGCATTTACTGTGTTTTTGGTAAACCATTCGTGAAACTCTGGATTCTTGAAGATTTCTCGGCAAATTATGAAGGACACAAGTAACATTCTCACGGCTATTGGCACAAAGAAAAATAACATGCTATATAAAAGATTATTTTTGAATTACTTATCAGTTTGAAATTCTAAATTTTACTTTGCAAAGATCATGATTACCTAGGTATGTAAAGTGCTTTAACATCGCGACTATTTTTCAACAAAAATATTAGGTCAAACCCAAAATCAATTATGAACAATATGTCTCGGAATATTAGGAAATTAATTTTCTAGTACGAAATTATTTATTAGCCAATTGTTAATGGCTAATTTTCGATAAATTTGAAAAACAAAGATTACAGAATTAAATGAATATATTACTTTTGGTTTCTTCCTTTGTGCTAGAAATAATATTATCAAGCCGATAAACAAAATTATTATTATGATGGGATACGAATATTCATACATTGTATAATATACACAATTGAATATGGTATTACTACTTATTATGAATTTATCGCAAGAGAAAAATCGAGGAAACTCAAATGACGATGCGACATATTAATATGTAATGCTGATTTAATGACTTAATAATTTGGCAAATCGGATTAAATGCGTATAATTTAGCACACGTTACTACATAATATTTAGTATTAACAAAGAAAGGCTTTGACTCCTCTTCTTCTTCCCTAATCAGGTTAATCATAATCATTTAGCGTTAGCTTGACTTATAGTGTGTGTATATTATACCTGTTATTCACGTCAATGGTAAACGTATAGAAATTTATCGGGGTTTATTAAGGGAGTTCGACGTAGGGGTGTGTAGTTAGAACACAAACAAAGTAGGGTAGGATAATCTTTCGATTTTCATACGTGTGAAATTCATACCAACTTACATCTTATCAATTACCCTCATCAGTTAACCCAATTTCCCTTAAATCGCATCCTATCAATTACCTCAATTGCCCTTACTCTAACCCTAAACTAACTCCAACTACAGCCTTGTTTGAAATGGCTCCTGTTTACTATGAATAGATTATGTACGTAATATTTTTGTTTTTTTTCACCTATGCAACTTCTTTTGTAAGATCCTTAAAATCCTTCAAAATTTATTTTCACAGTAGTTACGCGTGCCTATATCCTCCCATCGCTGTTGTTATACATAACGTCTGCGTAGTATGTACGTTACGTTCGTACTTACGTACCATTTATTCATATTTTCTGGTGGTTAAAAAAGGTTTAGGGCCATTATTAAAATATATAACCTTGGAAGAATAGATGACTTTTTGGTGTTCAGACAGAAAAAGGTATCGTTTTTAAGTTATTCTCCTAATTGTTGTTTGGACAGTGCAATGGACCGGAGTGGTCCAAAAGCGGAATTATGTTTACCGCGCGAGCCTTATAACAGTTGGTTAGTAACTATATCAGATATATGTATACTACTGGGTTATTTAATAGGTGAATTTGCAGTTTATCCGAGTGATTGACAAGTTTACCCAATACACGTAAAATGAAATTAAATTCATGAACTTGAATAGTCTCAGATTAATAGATGTACTTTATATATATTCATCTTTTAAATTAAATCTGAATAAAAATAAAATTACAGTATCCATAACCACAACCCAGGTATTCGATTGCCTGCATATAACTCAGGTACAATTTTTAATATAAGCCAATCAAGTAACTGGAATCGGCCTGCGTCAAGTGACCTTTGGTCCAATGGAACTGGAATTTGGTCCAGTAGTGTTCCAGCGAAACGTTCCAATTTAGTGCCTAACACTGCTAATAATAGATTTTCTAAACTGCATCCGAGCCCAACTGAGTTAGTACCGCTTATTAATGTATGCTGGATCCTATTCGAGAACATATACTTTTAAAATTAAATAACACTCTTGTATGAAAGCAGGTATATTTTGTATGAAAAAATAACAAATTATGTATGTAATACAGTTACAGTATATCCCGAGCATTTAACGTTAATCAAAAATTAGAACTGCAAATATGGTGAGTACTCGAATCTTTATGAGGATACGATAAGCATAGTGAACAAAACCAAATTTGGGTAATGGAATAAAAAATCTAACTTTTTATATAGCGATAGGCACTATGAAACCATTTTTCGGGTTCTAACTTACGAAAATTTTAGTATAAACTAATAGATCACATATTTATACTCTATATGTTTATAATTATAGTCATATGAAAGAAAGGAAAAATTTTATTACTATTTATAAAAAATTAGCTTATAAATAATCTATTTAGATTTTTACTACAAATAACCGGTGGTGATAATCACCGCCTCTTATTTTTAGGGTTAGGGTTATAGATGCTAGTGAAATATGGTGAAATGTGGTGAAATAATTTCACGGTGAATTGGTGAAATTAATTTCACCAGCATCTATAGTTAGGGTGCAGTTTGGAATATATATGTCGTGCCTCAGACTAACGCTTGCCTCAGATGTCAATCGGCCTAAGTTAGGATTAGGGTAAGGATTTGGGTTTATTTTAGGTCAATCAATGTCGATCAGTTAATGCGGGCCAAAAAGTCGACATCTGGCGCAAGCATTAATCTGAGAAACAACATATATATGAGTGCGTGAGAGTGACTGCATATAATGATTTATTATGATAAGCTTCAGGTTTTCACTCTTACGCACTCATATAATAGTTCAAATTTTAATTAGGGTTAGGTTTTTGGAGGTTTTGACCATTTTTTGCTTAGTATCTCTGACATGAATTAGCTAGTAGGTTTTAAAATATAACTGTTGGCATTGGACATATGTTCATCTAATTTTAACACGATTGGACTAGACTGGATATATTTGGACATAGTCCAGGTCCAATATGTCTAATTAGTTGCTAAAATTTTTAAAATAAAATTTTTTATTATATAAGTTATAACAAAATTCTATATTAATTTAAAATTAATTCTAATTAGCATAAGTTGCAATAGAATCTTACATAAATCTGAGCAATAAAAGAATCCTATTACTAGGAAAATGCATAGTATTATGGGTTCAGAGCATATTATATGATAATATTAAAAATGTAATATTTTGAGAAAAAGATTTACTAAGCATATTTATATTTATATATATTTGTTGATCAGTAGATTGTAATTGGTTATATGTTACTTGATCCAGTTGCAGGTATTGTAAAATTACAGTAATTTACCAGGTAATTTACCAAAGATATAGTAAATTTACCTTTATATACTTAAAATTGAGTTTGTTTATATAATTTAATTGGTCAAAAAAAAAAAAAATTTAGTTATCAAATCACATGATTTTATACAAAACTTTCTTAAAAATAACTAATAGTAAATTTATTAGTAATTTACCTAACAGTCTGGTAAATTTACTAAAAATTTTAAAAATTACAGTAAACCAACAACTCTGTACTTGATGTAAATAAACAAACTGACAAACAACTAATTTTTTTTATTTTTCATAAACATATAGCATTCTCTGCTTCACTTTGGGCAATAATATATACCTTTAGCAGTGTTATATATATAACACATTTATAATATCCAATATCCAATATCCAAAATTGTTCAAAATTGTCCATGTTTATACTTCAAGTTTAAATAATTAATAAAGTAATTTAAAAATTATATAATTATATATTTTTTAGATACTAGATTTATTTATAAAAAAATTAAAATAGATTATTTTAATAAATTTTTAATTTTAATTTGAAAAAATATTCAAAATTGTCTAAAATTGTTCTATATACAATACTGTTTTTAGAATTAACAATTATTAATAAATTATAACTAAAGCTATAATATACTGCTTTAATTCTATTTTTGGCAGATCATTTGAATTCTATCAAATCTGAATTGAATCTGCATTGGATTATATTTAAAGCTAGTTTCTAAGCATATTCTTGAATCTGTTATTCAAGTTTTTTAACTAATCAATAGTAGTATTCATTATACAGTGGCTTACTATATTATTGTAAACACTTTTAAAAATTTTATATTAAACTAAATAAACTAGATATAAATCTAAAAATTATATAAATTATTATTTAAATCTAAAATTTTTAAATAAAAAAAAGTTTGCAAAATTCTATATAGTAGTTTTTATTTTATTTTATTTTTTTTTTAAGCAATCTTGTCTTTATTCATTGGAACTACTCATTAATGAAAGTACAAAGTACTTTACATTCTTAAAGTGTAATGTTCTAATCTAATAAAAACTCACCAAGTAAAATACCCAATGCGACCTGCTATAACAACAATTAGTCTCACTCAGGATTCAACACTTGCATCAAATTTCGTACTGATAAGAGTACCTCTCTTGATCACAGACAGGTTGTTGTTTACCTTGTCAAGATCACACATCTTCCTTTAAAACTTTTTCCATCTAGATCCTGGCAGAATAATTAAATCTCTTACATTTGTATAAGGGAAGAAAATAATGCCAAAATTTACGAAAGACCAGAAATTTAAGACATGTACAAACAAGAATCGAACAAAACCCCTAAACTCTATCTATACATAAAAGGAAAAGGATAAAAAAAGCAAAAAAAAGACAGGCGAATTTGACGCATATAAGAAACAGAAGTGCACTATTATAACCTATACCAGGTTGATAAAAATTATATACAAGAGCAACATCTATATATCTTTACTGTAAGACTATACCCAGGGTTAGCACATTTATCCATTGGGCCCAATGGAGAAGACCTCCATTGGCATTGCTCTATTGCTCCATTGGGAATAATTTGCCAATGGAGCCAATGGAGGCCAACATAATAACTATATATATCATATATATTAATTTATAAAATTATTAATAACTTTTGACCCACTGATCCGTTTTGAGTTATTTAACTACCAAAATGTTCGTCATGATATGAGGATTCTAACAAGCCTAAAATCGCTAAAATCCAATCATAGGGTCTCAAGATCGCTTACTTTTTGTATGATTTTAATAAGAGTTTTTAATTCTTAGTAAAATCGTACAAAAATTAAACGATCTTGAGACCCTATAATTGGATTTTAGCGATTTTGGGCTTGTTAGAATCCTCATATCACATGACGAACATTTTGGTAGTTAAATCACTCAAAACGGATTAGTGAATCAAAAGTTATTAATAATTTTATAAATTAATATATA
>CAJVPY010005030.1:0-11923 GCA_910591965.1 Dentiscutata erythropus
TCAAGAAATTTTTGTGATTGTAAATTATTCTGTAAAGCCTTATTAAGTGCTTTTTTATATGCACCATGCAGTTTTCCATAGCTTTCTGTTGAAGTACAGTTAAGCTTTCTTCATGAAAGTCTTTACAATCTTGATCAAAACGACATAGATACATAATTGGGTAATTAGAACTATATGTTATATTTTGAACATTTTGCATATACTTATCTGCTAGTAAAAATGGTTCTTCTGAACCAGTTTTACTTTTACTATATCATCGTGTTAGAATTAGCCTAATGTGGAAATAAGCTTCTTTTGTAGCTAACATCACCTGAAAAAAGTGTCTGCAAATAATTCCATTTCGGATAATAGAAAGACAAGAACAAATATGTTCCCAATTTTGTAACAACAAAATATAATGTTTAACTTGTAGTAAATTTTCTATATTTACTGCCCAAATTTCTTTAATATTTGAGGAATTAACATATTTGATCATCCAATTTAATATTGTTTGTGGAGCATCAGCAAGTATTTCATTTTCAGATACTGTTAGATCTCCCTATTATTATTAATTATATTTATTAGTTGTTTGAAGAATTTATATGCTTGTTTATTTTTATTTAAGTTTTTAATATACATTTTAAAAAACTTACCTCATCAATATTTTTTATATCTTGAGTAACAAGATTTGCTATATAATATAACAATTGATTTATTTCATCACAATGCATTTTTAGTAGAGAGGGCATAAGATATTGCTGAAGACATTGATTAATTTTTGTAAATAAAAAATTTATATTGTGCTGATTTCTTATATTCAGAATTGATAGCTTCCAAAACTTATATTCATTTTCCTTATTTTGTTGGTCAAGAAGTTTATAAATTTCACTTATAAGATTATATAATGAAATGTTTGAGCTATGCAATAAACATTTAAGACATGCATTCATAGACTCAATACGAGAGGTTGCAATTATATTGCCTGTAAACTTAAACTCAGTAAAACAATGTGCCCAATATTTCTTTAATTTGTAAAGAAATTGCAAATAGTTTTGAGTATTAGAATAGTCTTGTATAAGTTTATCAAATTTTTGCTAAAAATCTTCTTCAATAAAGCTATTACGGCAAAGATAGAATTGGTTAAGAAATTTTTGATATTCTTCACCTAAAGCTTTTTTAAGGTTTTTATACAAATTCTTAGTTATATGATATGCACAGTGAATAGGATAAGTTGAAGTAAAGATTTTGCGAATTGCTGAATCAATAGCAGGATCTGCATCAGTTAATATAACACCAGGGTATACACTAGTTACCTACAATACTTTACTAAACAACAAAATCTGTGACTCAAGGCTTTCATCAACTAAAAGATCCTGTGCAAGCAAGATATTATGACAGTTATTATTAAATTCAACAAACAGGAATAAAGCCATACCATATCTGTTAGTTTTTTGAGTAATATCATTAAAGATACAATTAGAATATTGAATCCAGTTCTCTATTTGCTCTGGTGTCATCCAGAACAAATAAGTTAAAGTATTATCATCGTCCCACTCTCATGCTACAAACCACTGAGAATTAAGCTCATTTTAATAATCAAGCCAGTTGGAAATTTAAGCTGCATCATTTGATAATAACTTATATGTTGGACAAAATTTATTTATTGCTGTATAAAGATCTTTTGCATAAATTGAATACAATAGGTATTTGCCTTGAGGAAATTTTCTTTGAGCAGTTGCACTGAATTTACATGTTATAGTTATAAATTTGATATCTTCCATCATTTCATATGTAAATTTTTTTGAATCTTCAAATTCAAATGCTATACTATTTAATAGATAGTTATGTTTTTTCACAATTTTACAGTGCAGACATCCTTAAATCAACATACTGTATAAAACACATAATTTTTAAAAGCTTATAAATAAAAAACTAAAGTAGATATTAACAAAATCTCTTTATAAAATAATAAAATCAAATCTAAAGAACAAAGTTACAAAGTTTATTTTTTTAGTTAATTATAATTTTATTTGGTTGAATTGGTTTAAAGTTAGTATAGAAACCAAAATTTGGCTATATATATATAAAAACATAATAAAATTTTAAAAAATATAATAAAATTTCAAAAAACATAATAAAAATTCAAGGTATTAGCCAATTAGAAGTTAGCATTCTGTTTCAAATTTGGCCACTTTAATAAAAGTTGTTAGTTTAAAAATGCCCACACTGTAGTAATATAAATTAAAGCTTAAGAATTATCTTTTTTCGAACATGAAGCATTAACCAAAAAAAAACATTTTGTCTTTTTTGTACTAGTAGCTTTGCTTAAATTAGACTCATAATTTTGACTATGTTTACAAATAAATGCTCTTCTCCAGATAATATCTTTTTCATACTTTACCCTGTCTTTAATCATTCGAAACTCTTTTTTTTCACCTATTCTTTAAAAAATAATTCACAAGAATTCCAAGTTAAAAAATTAGCATCTTTTTTCAATATAATATATATATTTTCAAAAGGAGATACTAATATATTATATATTTGACATTAGATACAAGATAATAATTAAATCTACTTCAATTTAAAGTACTAATCTGTGTTATTTGAACAGATTTGTTTCACACCTTCTATTTCTAAATCTAACTCTAAAGCAAGTTTATTTGTATTATCTATTTCTACATTTGACATTCTATACTTTGTAATAAGAGATTAAAAGGTTATAGTAAAAAAATTTTAATAACCAAAAAAAAAATTATTAACTAGCTTGTAAATTAATTATTAACTATTAATATAAAGCAAATTTTTATTAGCATTACAGTATTATGATTGCATATTTTATTAAGCAATTAAAAACACAATGAAAAATACTAATATGACGCATTTTGTGTAATAATCAAATTTATCAAATTTTAATTTAAATTTTTAAATATCTGATATTTATTAACTTAGTTTTTTAGGGTATAGCGTTTTATAGCTATAGCAATAAATTATAATATTCTTTAGGGTATAGCATTTTATAGCTATAGCAATAAATTATAATATTATTAAATCAAATATAATTTTTAAGATTGTATTTTAAATTATTTGCCATCTGATAAAAACATGAGTCTGATCTAATCCTGGTTATATGAAATCAGTATAAATATTTCCTTTTTTTTTTTTTTAAAGGCAAGATCTTTGTCACTTTTATTAAATTCTTGTAGCTATTTTAACTTTATATTGAAAGTGAACACCTGATCTAATTTAAGTGCAAGTGAAACTTAGAGCTATTACTATCTATATTTAGGAATTACCTTATCTGATAATTCAGAGTATTTATAATTTCACAATTTACCCACAATCTAGTATCACTAGCAACAGACTTCAAAATCCTGCCTAGATTTTAGGTTTTTGTATACCCACTTACAATTCCTTTCTACAGTTCCCGAGGCTTCCACTTGCAGTTGTGACTATGCTGTTAAGTCTGTTAATTAATATCCCAGGTCCCTGACTCTATGGCATAGAATTTGTAGATTCACAATTCTCTAATATTTTTGTATAACCTCTAAACCACTTTTGCTTTATATAGTTTGCTATTTGAACTAGATACTCACTTTACTTCTTCTTCAATAACCAAGTTCTTGGTTTTATCAATTTTCCAATCCAGTTGGCCTAGAAGGATTGGCCTGCTAGGCTTTAAGTGCCTCATAGTCTTTCTCTTTTTGGTATATGTTTTTAAAACACATATCCTTTTCTTTTAGTATAACTCTGGTAGCCAGGTGGTAAACTCTAAATCTAGAAGAGTCTTGTTATTCAAATCATCCAATTTTTAGTTTAAATTTAATTCAGCCTTGTGTTACTGTTGTATTCTCACTATTTTCTATATTTGGGGTTTATCAAACTGGTTTCAGATATTCAAGTCTTCTCTATCAGTTTTTATTATAATTCTGGTTTTCTCTATATAACCTATATTACCCAAATATTTTCAGAATCTTTTAGTATACTGATAATACTGGTGTAACTGAAGTTATAGTTATAGTGCAAACTCTTATGATCATAGATTTTTTTTCTTGTTATTTTTTTGTATATTATTACATAAGTACAACAATCTCAAATTAAAACTTAGTTAGCTAAAAATAACTTGAAAATCATGATCATAATTGTATGATAACATCAATATTGGATCATACAATGATAAATATTATAAAATTTGTTCTGTCAGAGCAAATGATTAGCTAAAATGTGTCACTGTGTGACACATGTCAGCCAACCATTTTCTCTGACAAACCAAATTTTATAATATTAATCGTTGCATGACCAATATCTTATATGCAATACAATACAACTTATTGATAAAAATCCATTATTATAACACAAGTAGTTTTGTTCAAATCATTACCAGCAGGATTCAAACTTGGTATCTTAGTTACAAGCTAGCTTAGAGATATAACAACTTCACCACTTTACTATATCAAAACACTCTTAAATATAACATTGATGAATTACAAAATACAAGTACAAAGATATTCAAAACATATTTAGCAAATTTTAAATATCAATCATTATATTTTCAAAATGTGTCTAATATGTGATTCTCAAAGAATATTAAAATAATATTAATATAATAAGGTATTATAACTTAAATGAAATAAAAATTCGCTACTTTTTATAGTCTAAAAATACTATAAATATTGCAAATAAAATATCATATAATTAACAAAAAATAAAATATATATAGTAATTCTTATTTTTAACAATATTTATTTATTTATTTTTGGTATTACAGTGATCTTATTATCCTAAGGAACTTTTTATTAGAGTATAGGCAAAGTTTTATAATGCAATTACAATAATGGTACATCAAGCCACATGTGCACTTTTGGTGTCTAATTTAAGTAGTCTGCTTAGAGTATTAGTATTATCTATGCTAAGAGTTCCACACTATTTATCAAATTTGTACCCGACTACAGGGGTTATCTATTTAAACTATCTAGTTCCAACTGCCTCTATCTGCTCTCTAATCTGGATATTCCTCACTATTCATAGCTAGATTTTGGTATCTACTTAATGGATTTCACACTCTACCTTAGAACTTATTAACTTAAGCTAGTTTATCTTCAAGGTAAACCTAACAGAGCAGTATATGTTCTATACATATATTCATCTGCACATTCTTATAATTTCTTTCTAATTAGTATATATTAACTTGCTGGTTTGTATGCATATCTCATATTACCTTTTGGGGTGCTGCTATTCTATAGATATTTCTTAAATACTAACCTTTCTAATTAGATACCTATTACATACTCCTTGTCTTTATTCAGTTTACACATATTAGCGAATTTACAGAATTAAAATTAGATCTTCAAAAAGGTTATCAAAATAATATAAATTTGTTAATTATATAATTAACAAAATACTGATTAATATAAATTAACTCAATAGATAAGCATTCTATCTATTAGATTTTAAAGATAAATATAAGCACCTCCCAAAAAAAGATGACTAATTATAGTAATTAAGTTTAAATTAAAGAAATTTCTATATATCTATTAACCAATAATATTTTATATCAAGAATATAAAAATAATAAATTATATGAACTCTCTTCGATAATCACTTGTACCAAAATTTCAACTAACAAAAACAAAACTTTTGTTGGAGAGACGTGGCCTTATGGTGCGGTTTGTCTAGAGATCAACTGCTTTTCTAAGAGACTCCTCTAAAATAGACATTCGGCATGCAAGCCAGGAGCGTTATTATACAAGATAACTGGCAAGCAGTGCTCTTGTATAAAAAATCTTGGTAAAGGAAAAAGTCTAGAGTAAGCTTATACTTTGTCGACAAAGCTTGAAGGCTGTTACTTCAAAGAAGAACACAGAGGAAACAACAGAAGTTTTGAATTTTAATACACTCCTTAGAAGTTTTGAAAGTACCTGCAACTAAAGTTTTTCTACTATATTTTTGCTCTTTTGGAATTTTTTTTAAAAATTTTGGCCAAAAAGTAGAAAAATCGGCATACCCCCTCCAAAAGATTGGCAGTGTTTACTTCTTCCAAATTAGAACACGTCTACTGAAATAGAACCTCCCACAAGCTTATTTGGATTCTGCTTTGCCAAATAAACAATACCAGCGGTACTGTTTACAGTATAGGAGATCAGAGAGATCATGTATAAAAATTTCTTAATGTTATACTTTTTTTTTTCTTTCTATTTCTTTTTATTACATATAGTGTTAGATTAGATTTTTTTTTTATACAACATTATATAATTTTTATAGCCTAACACAGGCAATAATAGTGTCATCATGGCCATCTTTTTTTCAGCCTTTTTCTTCTTGTTTCTTTTTTACTTTGTTTTTTTTTAGTTTTGTTTAGTTTAGACTTTTTTCCTTTTTTAGTTTTCCTTTTATTTCATATTTGTTTTCTTTGCTTTTTTTTTATTGATAGTTCTTCTATCTAGAAGGCTAGAAGAAGAAGGTTGGGAAAGAAGACAGTCATGATGGGCTGATGAACCAAGGCAGTGATCTGAAGTGGGTCTTTCTATAGTAGTTTGACCCAAACCAGGGAGCTTGAACTCATTATTGGCAGGTCGTACATAGGTGCTAAGTTAGTATTTAGTTACGCAAAGTAACCAGGTGAGTCACATTTCAGTTTTTGCCATTAGGCATAGTGTAACTCACTAATTCTTGAATAGTAAAATAATATTAATAAAGCAGAGCATATAACATGACTGTCAATTTATAAAAAAAAAATAAAATAAAAAAAATAAATTATATGAAATTTTAAGTATATAATTATAAAAAAAGGTATTTATCTTAATATACAACTAGCTCAAAAACAACAGCAACTTGATAGTATAAAAAAAAAAATCTGTTTAGCAATATAAAATTCCATATAACTATATTATAAAAAATACTTAGAAATGTTATACTCAACAAACTATTCGTTGTAAAATAAACTATTCAGATAAAATACTGCAATATCAAATTTGTTATGGTTCTAATTTTTAAAATAAAATATTTTCAACAAAATCTGTGTCTGATGTAGCAAGCAAATATGAACAAGTAATATATATATATATATATATTTTTTTAAATGTCAACGGGTCTTGCCATAACTAATCTTATTTATTAATATTTATAATAACATAAATATATAAATTTCAGATAAGAAGTCCGACTTTACTCGGTTCTATATCGCGGTACAAAACCTAACTTAGGCCTAAGAGCAACTCCGTTCTACCAGATCACGGATAACTGGAATTATCTAAAAAAAAATTCTATAAAAAACGAAAGCGAACTATGACTAAAAAGGGGAAATGAGCAAAAGAGAGAAAAGGAAAAAAAGCGAAATAAAAAATAAAAAAACCCAAAAAAAGAAAAAACAGAAAAAATAAAAAGAATCAGGATAAAGTATAAAGAGGAATTTCACCTCTCTACATAATAAGAATGCACTATTTTAACTTGTACAAGGCTAAAAAATTATATAACAAATGCAATAATTGTATATCTCTAATGTAAAGCTTCGCTTTAATATACAAATTTCTTCTGACTTATGACTACTTTCAGATATCTCTTTAACTAGAGATCCTAATCTGACTTCTCCGGAGTAGCACTGTATTTATAAACAAACACATCACGTGGTTGTATTCTACTGAGTTTATCCAAATTTGGAAAATAAACAATGCCGATCTTTTAAAGAGGGTAAACCAAATCCCTACTTTTTGTAGAAAGACTAACAGGAGGGCGAGGAAAAAAAAAAGAAGAGCCACCAAAACTAAAAGAAAGAGTGCGGCTTTAGAAAGAAAAAGTTTTGTTGTTTCCCCTGTGTTCTTTTTTGAAGTAACGACCTAAAAACTTCGTTGATGAAAGTGAGCTTTTTGCCCACACTCTACCAAGATTTTTTATACAAGAGCACCTCTTGCCAGTTAACTCATATAATAATGCTCTTGGCTTGCATGCCAAATATCTCTTTAGAGGAGTTCCGTACAGCAAAATGTTAACCTCTAGACAAACTGTAACGTAGGCCATGACTCTTCAACAAAAAATTTTATTTTTCTATTAGTAGGAAAATTTGGTTTTAATGATTGTTGGAAAGAGTTAGTTAAAATTTCTTTATGTCTGTGAACAAGTAATATAAAATATATCTATAACTATATAATAAAAATATTTGTGTGTAATGATAATGTTTAGATTACTAATATAGATAATTTACTTAAATTGTATAACATTAAATCTGTTATTCTGATTTGTTAATAATTTCTTTAAATTTATACAAGAAGTTATTAAGTAAAGATATCTTCAAGCTCTAAGTAAAGTTGTAGAGGAGATAATTTTATGAGATATCTTGGGTTAAAGGTGCGAACATAAGGATTGACAAAGTCACTGTTATACAAAATATTGATTTTATTAATTCTTATGTTTAGATCTTTAATCCTACATATTTCAATAACTACTGGCCTAATTTTAATGATCTAACTACTATTTGACTCAGAATTATCCCCTCTACAACTTTACTTGAAGCTTGAAGATATCCTTACTTAATACCTTCACATATAAACTTAAAGAAACTATAATCAGATCCACTTTGGGTTCAAAGTGGACCTATTTCGGGTTTAAAATAATCTACTTTGAGATCAAAATATACAAAAAGTAGTTTTTTGTAATTATTTTGACAACTAGCAGTCCAATCTGATGAATTTTTTTTTAAATAAAAGCTCTTAGTGAGACACATCCAATAAAAAAGAGTTTATTTAATTCTAATTACTAGATTCTAAAATTTAAAAAACAATAAATTTTTAGTTGTAATAAATTAAATTAAAATTAAGCAAAACCAAATTATAATCTATATTAGAGATAAAATTATTTAAATTAGATTTAAATTTTTATTTTATTTTATATTAAATCTTTTTCGTACATTACACAGATTTATAGCTTAATAATTATAAAAGTTTATTTATTTATTTATTTATTTTTTTAGTTTTGCCAGTGCTTAATTTATTAAGACTATATTTAGATGAGAGTTGAACTCTCTTAAACAATACATTATCATTCATAACCATAACAGTGAGTCTCGTAATTGCAAGCCTGACATCACCTGGCTACAATAAACATGCCTATATGTGACTTGTCACA
Source organism: Dentiscutata erythropus (assembly GCA_910591965.1). Taxonomy (NCBI): domain Eukaryota; kingdom Fungi; phylum Glomeromycota; class Glomeromycetes; order Diversisporales; family Gigasporaceae; genus Dentiscutata; species Dentiscutata erythropus. The sequence continues at coordinate 9,094 of CAJVPY010005030.1, forward strand.
CCAACCTGTATACAAGTTAGATAAACTTTGTCAGCCAATCAAAGCTTTTCCCTTCATATTCTCTTTCTTTACTGAGAGCAAAAGAAAATGATAATCTTATATCTAATATAAAATCACCAATAATACCAAGAAGACAAAATGAAAAACTAACTAAAAAAAAAACAAATAGAACAAAGAGGTAATTTTAAAGGAAAAATAAAAAGGGTATAATGAAATGTAAAAAGAGAAAAACAAAAGAAAAGCCTAAGAGCCAACAAAGGAAAAACTACCTCTATCAAGAAATAGTACAAATGAAATGAAAGAAAAAAGAAAAATATACTATTATAATCTGTGCCAAGTTTAAGAAAATTTTATAACAACTACAATGTTTGTATATCTTAATTATAAAATCTAACAAATTATTATTTGACTACCGGCCACCTCCAGATGCCTCTTATGCCGGAGACTTGATTCTAGTCATGTAGAGTTCCTGTATCCATAAATTATGTTGCATATCGTATCTACTGATAAACAAGACACATGGTTGTATTCCTGGGTACGTTTGAATTTGGAAAATAAACAATGCCGATCTTTTGGAAGGATAAGCCAAATTGCCCACTTTTTGTCAAAAATTTTGGAGAAAACCAGCCAAGTGAAAAACACCTAGGAAGAGACCACTTGCATCAAGGAAAGTAGTTATATCTATGCAAAGACTCAACAACTTCTAAACCTTCTTCTAAAAAAGGAGTAGGGTATTTATACTTTCTTTTCAGTGAGTAATAAACTCTGGGTTTGTTGGCAAGTAGTGTATGAGAACTACTTCTAAATGACAAGTGCTATGCTAGTAGTGAGTAATAAACTTTGAAGAAGTTAGCAGGTAGCATATAAGAACTACCTCTAAATAACAACTGCTGCAGTATGCTCTCTGTTTTTACTAAATGCTAGTGTTTTTTACAAAAAATGTGTTTAGATTTTTGGTACAGATGATCATCAGAAAGAGTTATTGATTATAAAAGTTTATTATATATTTATTTTATTTTAAAATTATATTTAAAAATTTTATAAGTTTATTTATATATATTATTGCATGGGTTTACAACTAGTTATTTATTAAATTTACTATATATATAATAATTTCAATATATAGGGGGCATCCATATATAACGTTATGTATCCCTACATAGTAGCTCTTGACCCCCCTAGACTATATAAAATTTTTTTAAAAATCTATATATTTATATATAAAATTTTATAAAAACGTGGATATATTATGACTCAGTAATCCAATCAGAATAATTTTGGTACCATTCGATTCGTCTCAGTGAGACGAATCCAATGATATCAAAATCATTTTATTTGGACCACTGAATAACGTTTTAGTAATGAAATACTATTAATTTTATAGTAATTTTATAAGAAAACATAATAACCAATAGTATTTTGTTAATAAAACATGATCCAGTAATCCAAATTAAATTAAATTGATACCATTCGACTCCTCTTCGCGAGAGAATTCTAATGGTACCAAAATTATCCAATTTGGACCACTGGATCAAATTTTAGACAAATTCTTATAAAAAAATTGCGTTATATTTTGGGGGACCCCCTCTAAATATTAGAAAATCGTTATATTTTGGGGGACCCCTTCTAAATATTAGAAAATCGTTATATTTTGGGGGACCCTCTCCCCCTCCTCAAACATAATATTATTTATGGATGCCCCTATATTAACTGTTATATTTATATTTTTAAAAGACTTTAAGACTAGAATCTAAAACTATATTATTAGGGCCTCTTATATTTGGATTACAGTTAGAAAGTATACAAAAAATATATGAATCAAGAAATAGAAAAAATTTTATCAAACTAGCTGATAAATGTACTTTATCAACACTTGAAAAATGAGCTAAAAATATTGATAACAAAATGTTATCCAATTTTAAAGAAAATGTTAATAATATCTATCATAAGTTTGATTAAGTTTTGTTAGAACTACTAGAATTTTCTATCAATAAAAATAACTATTATATAGAACTTGGTGCTAAAAACCAAATCAAAAGAAAATTATAAAATTCAATCAGTAGCTAAAGCTATCAATCAAGGTCAAGTATCATAAAATTCATATTAAGAATTAGCAGCTACAGAGATTTATTTACTACATGAAAGAACTGTGTTTAAAAAAAGAAATAACATTACTATTGAAATAAACAAAAATATCTAAATTAATCTTATTACTTAAATATACAAAGTTATAATGAAGAACTTGAAGAGTCACATATTGATGATCCTGAAGTTATTCAAGAAGTTACTAATACAATAGGAACAGATGTTTAGCAAAATATTATAGATATTCTAGTATTTCTTATTCCTTAACTAAAAAACAAAAATATTCTTAAATATCAGATCCAACTATCTATCTTTAGGTTTTAGATAATGGAAAAATATTAGTAGAAAAATTAAGCACGTATAGTTCATGTCACCTATAATCATCAAACAAATTTATACAACTTTAGACAATAATTAGTTTTTTTATTAAAAAAAATTAAATCATAAAAATAAGAAATTTAATGTCTCTCTATCAGATTTACGATTTATCTTTTTGATAGCTTTTTATTTCACGAAGTATTGAAGTTAAATACTGGACATTTTTATTAATAATCTTAAAATTTTGGACATTATCTATTTTATTTTATCCAATTAGTAAACGTAAATATCACATAATCTGATAAATACAAACCACAAATTAATGTTATAGATACTTTACAGAATTTTTTAATTTGGCAAAATATTTTTAATATATTATTATTATATTTATATATTATATTAATTATATAATAAAAATATTATATTA
>CAJVPY010005031.1:0-11923 GCA_910591965.1 Dentiscutata erythropus
AAATTCCTTATCTGTTACTTATAAAATATTTTTATTCAATTTGAAAATTAATATGTACTAGGCATATATAAAAAAATACAATTAGGCGAATATATATGTAATTTTCTTTTATATACTGGAGAGATATGCGGTCGATTATGTATGAATCCTAAAAAGTGCTAGCTTCATAAAAATGCAATCAAACGCTTTCCTTGTACTGATTGTGGTAAACCTACTCGTTCTGAAAGTAGACAATGTCCAGATCATATTAGAAGCTATTATGTTGGTAAACATTATTAAAAGTATTATAAAAGGAAAATAAATACTTAATTTTTGGTACTTTGATTTATATATAGGTAAATAGTATCCCTTAATTTGTAGATTTTTGCAGGCAAATTTGCCTGTATAATTTTTAAATTTTTACTACTTATATATTTTTAAAATTTAATAAATAAAATATTGTGGTAGTCCTATTTGACCACCTATTGAAGATCTTTCAAATTGCTAGTAGAGTTAAATCTTTTTCTTATTCATCATTTGTATATTTTTGAGGATAGTCTCTTTGCAGCTACCTACTGTTTTTTACTTATTTGCATGTCCTTATGTGCCCCACCATGCATATAAGATTTGTAACCATCTATAACTAAATTTTATTATGAGTTTGTTATGTCCTTTTATCAACAAAAGGTTCCTTATATACTTAAAATTCGACTCTAGATCAGTTACATCATGGTTAATTATATGATAATTAACTTTATTTCAATTACATAATTAATTAACCATTTGATACTTATCTTTTACTTCATTCATATATTTCTTATACACTTTGATCAATCCTTGATTGATCGGTTACATGTATTAAACTATCAAACACGAATCTTGTTGTATGACGTCGTAGACTCATTGCACAAGGTTCAGACTAATTTTGCCGTAAACCGCTTGTGGCCATGACAAATATTATAATTTTTTTTTTATTTTAAATAGCTTATTATAAAATTTTATTTAAAATTATTATTTTTTATTTTATTATTATTAAAAATGAACTTAATATAATATAAAATATATGCAATTTTTTTAATTTTTAAATTTGAAATTTTTTTAAAAGGTTTACTTAGTCAATCTTTTTAAAATATTAATTTTGATTGTATATTTTTTTTTTTTTTTTTTTTTTTTTTTTTTATTCTTTGACAGTCTTGTCAGTACTTAAATACAAATTATATTACTATTAGACTACAAAACAATGTTTCAAAAATTCTTATAATATCTAATTAAAAATTGCAAGCCCAACATCACCCGGCTACATCATGTGTGCTCAGATACAACATGTTACACTAACCTGTAAACAAGTTAGATAAACTTTGTTAGCCCATCAAAGCTTTTCCCTTCATATTCTTTTTCTTTACCGAGAGCAAAAGAAAGTAATGATCTTATATCTGGTACAAAACCACCAATAGTACCAAGAAAACAAAATGAAAAACTAAAAAAAAACAAAAAAAATAAAGGGGAATTTTTAAAGAAAAAAATAAAAGGGGTACAATAAAATATAAAAAAAGAAAATCAAAGAGAAAAGCCCAAGGGCTAACAAAGGAAGAAACTACCTTTATCAAGAAGCAGTACAAATAAAATGAAAGAAAAAGGGAAAAGTACACTATTATAACCTGTGCCAGGTTTAAGAAAAAAATTTTATAACAACTGCAACATTTGTATATCTCGACTATAAACCCTAATAATTTTTATCCGACTACCGACCATCTCCGGATGTCTCTCTTGCCAGAGACCTGATCCCAGTCACGTGGAGGACCCATATTCATAGATTATATCATATCTACCGATAAACAAGACATGTGGTTGTATTTCCGGGTATGTCCGAATTTGGGAGATAAACAATGCCGATCTTTTGGGGAGTAAGCCAAATCACCCACTTTTTGTCGAAAAATTTGGAGAAGACTGGCTAAGCGAAAAACACCTAGGGAGAGACCACTTGTATCCAAGAAAAGTAGTTACATCTATGTAAAGACTCAACCTTCTTCTAAGAAAGAGGTGGGCATTTATACTTTCTTTTCGGTGAGTGATAAACTCTGGGCTTGTCGGCAAGTAGCATATGAGAACTACTTCTAAACGACAAGTGCCATGCAAGTGGTGAGTGATAAACTCTGAAGAAGTTAGCAGGTAGCGTATGAGAACTATCTCTAAATAACAACTACTGACTTATAGCTAGTAGTGTGCCTCCGTTTTTTACTAAGTGCTATTGTGTTTTTTACAAAAAATGTGTTTGAAATTTTGGTACAGATGATCATTAGAAAGAGTTGATACCCATTTTTTGATTATATTTTACTAAGTTAATAATAAAACAGGTAATACTTTATAACTTTTATGTGTATGTATTAGTAACAGTAATACAAAAAGGGTTAAAATGTTCAGGTTGTGTTGTGTGCATATATGATTGATCATATGTATTAAAAAAATATCACACTCTGATCCAAGACCTCTATAAATACACTTTTTTTTAGAGGTTTTACTGTATATGTATAACCTAAGTATTTTTTTCACATAATATGAGTATTGATAAAAGAAACCCTAACAATTTAAATATAGACTATATTTAAATTGTCAGGTTTTCTTTTGACAATACTCATATGTAAAACAGATTAGTTTATTTCTCTAGACATATTAAGTGCATTTTTGTTTGTTATATATAGTCTATAAAAAAAAACTTGTACATAGAAGTAAAATACTTAAGCGATCATGAGCGTTTAAAACCAAGCTGTGGTTTGCAGATCAAGAAGGTGCATATGAGATCTATTACTATATAGGGTCTTTGCCTTGAAAATGACCTTATAGTATCATGTACCATAAGGTCATTTTCAAGGAAAGACCCTATATCTTCGTGAAATAACAGGCCTATGCATTATTTCAATTCTGAAATTATAAATTGTTTGATTCAAGCCATTATTTAAAGTAATATGTATGCTAAATAATATACCAAAATATAAAACTAATACTTGCTAGTGTGACTGATATTATCTTTTTATTTTTTAATTATTTGAGAATTATCTTGCTTCCCAAATCTGTGAGATGGGTTTCTCCACGTTTCAAATCTGAATATCTGTTATGGCTATTCATTAAATATTTACGAGTTTTGGATATCCACAAATGAGTATTCGGATTTTACATAGATACTAAATTGTTTATGAGACTATTCATGAATTTGTGCAATTATTCATTAAACATTTACGAATTTGTATAACTAAATATTCGTTTTTAAATTGATTATTCATTTTTAACCATGGATTCCATCTCTATCTAGCCAAATACATTTCTTATTTTTTTTGTTTAGATTTGCTAGCAAGCACAACTGTTAACATAAAAGAGTACTGACTTAAAGAGTCTAAAAACCAAATATTTCTTTTAATATAGAGAATCTTTGAAGGAGCATATTTATATTCATTATTAGTATTAAAGGATTCAAATCAGATCATATTATTGCATTGGTCAAAAACAGGTTTATTAGTAGAAACTTTTAATCATTGAAGTTGAAAGATAAAACATATTATTACCAAAAATCTAAAAATTAAACTAAAGTGGCGGCCAGGACAACTATGTAGTTTTAAGAGAATTTTTTTCTCTTTGGGAATGCCCTCAGGTATTTTTATTTGTCGATTTTACAAATGTTATTAATATATAGATTTTACTTATTCCTTTTTTTTATTTTATTTTTTTGTTTTTACTTCAAATTACCTTACTATAGAGAGAGTTTTTTTTGTTATCAGGAGGCTAAACCTTGAATGAATTCTCTGTAAAACTTTGGCTCCAAAAAATATTTTAATCTTATTATCATTAAAGTTGTACCTTACTACATGATTATCCATCACATTAGCTATTTATTTTTTATTCAACACTAGGACAGCTTTTTATGCTACTATGTAGTTACATTTTTTTACAGGTGATACTAGAATGACTATATAGACCTTTTTATATTGGGTGTAATTATCATTTTCGATTGTGCTTGGAGGTGTTGTATAACTTATATATTTGCACTATTTTTCTACTAATTCTCCTTTTCCTAGTATAATGTAAACCAATCAAGGTAATTCTCAATACAGAATTTTTTTTTTGTTTAATATGTTCAATGTCTACTTTCTCTTTACCAATATTTGATGTGAAACATAATTCTACAAGGATGTGGGAATTATTGATAATGTATAAGGTACTTCGTTGCCATTGCCTTTATGTAATTTTTTTCATTGTTTCAAATAATATCTATCTATTCCAATTTCAATTCAGAGTCAAGTATTTAAATAGTTTAAGACTATTAATTATCAAGAAGTTTATTCAAATACTGTAATCATTCAGTTAAGAAAGAATTTAGCACAGTAATATGCAAGAAATCTGGATAGCAAAATAATATGCATTTTATCCTCAATAATAAATACTAAAAATCTGGATATCTACAGAATTGATGTGACAAAGAAGATAAGGGTTGCTTTAAAAGTTATTTGTTGGTTTTTATATATGGGGATTTATGTGCTACCAACTACAATTTTTAACTAGTTATTTCTTGGGTTTAGATGTTTTTAAGCATTTTAATCAATTAATTATATAATGACCATAGTAATGCTCAAACATCACAATCAATAGCGATATTTATATGTAGTATTAAATGCTTGAGAGTGCTCTTTCTATTTTTCATAATCTTAACTATGCCTTTTAAAAAGCCTGATAATAAATTTTTTTACTCAATCAGCTACCGAAGCTTCAACTTCAGTTGTGTCAGCTTCACCTTTTAATGATTTTACCAATTTAAATTTTTGTTGCAACAGTAACAGAATCAATTTATAGTGTCTTTAGTGAAACTCGCTTTACGGAAACAAGAAATAAATTTTTTTTTTAAAAAAAAAAATTTATAAGCAATCTATAGTAATCCTGTAGCTGCTACTTTGCACTGAAAGTGGTATAAGTAATATGAAAACACTTATAACTATTATCTGTTAAATAAAGAAAAGCATCTGTTCAAAGTTTTGGGTCGTCTTTACTGAAAATTTTTAAATTTAAATGAATAAAAAAACGGAATAGCAATATTTATTGCAATATTAAAGATTGAGTTGTATTAACTACAGGGTATTGATTTGTTTTAAAGCTTCTATTATTAAAAATCCAAATAGCCATTTTTTTAATCGGTTAGAGAATTCATAGTTTATTATATTTGATATGTAAAAGTAATACTTGTGCGATCTTTATCAATGGTAAATTTTGATGATTTGCAATTCAATTTCTGATCCATTGGGTGAGATATTTGAGAACACTCATAGTTATTTTTTAAAAATGTAAAAGAATGGAATAAAGAGTCCTGTCATGTCATCGTATGAAATAACAAATAGCATGTTTGTTCCACAATGTTGGGAAACATCTTCAATAGACTCTAGACATTAACCAGCTCTGTGTGATAGACAAAAATTTCTAAATTACGTTCCTGATATAATTTACCCACTTGCATGTGCATCAAAAAGTAATTTTTGCAGGCAAATTTGCCTGTGAAATCACGTGAATTGCGAATTTTGTGATACAAGACAGACAAATTGTTTTGCAGGCAAATTTGCCTGTAAAATCATGTAAATTGTGAATTTTGTGATACAAGACAGACGAATTGTTTTGCAGGCAAATTTGCCTGCAAAATTATGTGAATTGCGAATTTTGTAATACAAGACAGACGAATTGTTTTGCAGGCAAATTTGCCTGCAAAATCATGTGAATTTTGTAATACAAGACAAACGAATTGTTTTGCAGGCAAATTTGCCTGCGAAATCATGTGAATTGCGAATTTTGTGATACAAGACAGACAAATTGTTTTGCAGGCAAATTTGCTTGCGAAATCATGTAAATTGCAAACTTTGTAATACAAGACAAATGAATTGTTTTGTAGGCAAATTTGCTTGCAAAATTATATAAATTGCAAATTTTGTAATACAAGACAGGCAAATTGTTTTGCAAGCAAATTTGCCTACAAAGCACAGAATTCAGATAATAGACTGAAAGTCTAGGTTCTTACCCTAAATCTTCTGACAAATACAAATGCAATTGTGGTTCAGGATAAGACCATAAACCTCTAGTCTAGGCTAAAATTTTCTATAGATTGGTAATATCATGCTGTTCTTCCAAGGGACAGCATCTATGTGAGTGACTTATTATTACCATTGATTCTTAAAATTTTATAATTAAGTACCGAAGCAATATTAGATCCTTGGAGTAATGAAACAGAATGAATATTCATATTCAATTTTTATATGTAAGTATATTAGTTGACTACTTAATATCTAACAAACTTAATGGATTATCGATCAAAGTTTTTAATTTTAGTAACTAAAAGAAAGACCCAATAATCAAGGCAATGTCTTTTTTATAGCAATGATCAACAAGAATGCCCCACTTTTTAGTAAATGAAAAAACCATAACAATAATTCTAAAAATAGACTATTATGGAGTTCACACTATTTTCAATTTGGGATGGCCGGTAAAATCGACTTAGCCAACTAAAGCATCTATCGGAGGCAAATTTTTAATAAATCAGAAATTAATAAATTGCTTCAAAAATTTATCTGACTTAAGTATTACTTTTACATTTTTTTACGTATCAAATATAATAAACTATGAATTCTTAACTAATCAAAAAATGGCTTTGATTTTTAATGATAAAAGCTTTAAAACAAATCGATACTTCCGTAGTTAATACAGTACAACTCAACTAGTATCCATCAATACTAACTTTGTACAAAATTTATGGATATTGCTATTCCGCTTTTTGTTTATCTAAATTTAAAAATTTTCAGTAGAGATGACCCATAAATGAAGGATTTTGAACAAATACTTTTCTCTATTTAACGGATAATGATTATAACTGTTTTCATATTATCTATGCTACTTTCAGTGCGAAGTAGCAGCTGCGGGATTACTATAGATTGCTTATAAATTTTTTTTTTTAAAAAAAAATTTATTTCTTGTTTCCGCAAAGTGAGTTTCACTAAAGACACTATAAAATTAATTCTGTACTATTGCAACAAAAATTTAAATTGCCGAAATCATTAAAAGGTAAGCTGGTGCAACTGAAGTTGAAGCTTCGGTAGCTGATTGAATAAAAAAATTTATTATTAGGCTTTTTAGAAGGCATAGCGAAAATTATAAGAGCGCTCTCAAGCATTTAAGTATAAATATCATCATTAATTGTAATACATAAGCATTATTACGATTTTACTATTTTTTGATAATATGATTTTTTGGTTATAAGTTATTATCAAGCGCATGTATTATATTCATTAATTGTCTACAATACAGCAATATGATGTTTAAACATCTAATGAGATCAAAAATTTTGAATTTTAACCAATAAAAATCGAGAATTATACCCCTGCTTAATTATTTACGTTTAAAGTACTAAATCAATTGTTCTTGCTTGCAAATTTACTTACAATTTAATATTTCAAATCAAAAGATAAATCTTATTGATAAAACAAAAATTGATGATATTTATATTTGCTTTTTTGATTGAAACTATGATGTAGACAATGAAGATACTAAGATTGATTATGAAAATAATTCAAAAAGTAAAAAAAAAATTAAAGATAAATCTACATCTACACTTACATCTAAGTTTATACCCTTTCAACATAAATTTTTGCTACACAAAGCCTCTGTTTCACTGCCTTTTAATGATTTAGAATCAGATAACCCTTCAACATTTTATATTTTTTCAAAATTGTTTTCTGCTCAATTAATAGAAACTATTGTACAAAATACTAACATTTATGCTTATGCTCAAATTACAAAAAACAATAATGCTGATGCAGGCTGTAAATAGGACCCATTAACAGTTTCGGAATTTAAAATCTGGCTTGCATTAGTAATATATATAGGAATTTTTAAGTTTCCAGCTGTTTATGATTATTGGAATAAAGATATGTTTTATCCCTCACATAAAATAACAAATTTTATGACTCTGTTATGATTTCAACAGATAAGTATTTTTATAATTGTTTTTTATAAATAATACATTTTAGTATATTTATTAAAATATTTATTTTATTTTAAATAAAACATTAAGCAATATATTCATATATTCGACTGTACTAGATAAGAAACCAATAATATGTTTGCAAAATTAGAACCACTAGCATCTCATATTCATAAAGTTTCACAACAACTTTACATTCCTGCTTCGAATCTTGCTATAGATGAAATGATTGTATGCTTCTCAGGGAGAAGCGCTCATACTTTTCGAATTAAAAACAAGCCAACACCTGAAGATTATCGAATTTTATCATTATGCGAGTCTGGATACACTTATTCATTTATGTTTACATCAAGAATAGAATCTTCACATGTTGATCTGATTTCTAATATTAATAAAACGGGTTTAGAAGTGTATCATCTTGTAAAACAACTCCCAGCACAAAAGGCATTTAACATTTTTATGAATAATTATTTTTCTAGTGTTAACTTGTTTAATTTTCTTTAAAAAGAAGGATATGATGCATATAGTACCATTTGTATCAATACAGCAAAATTTCCTATTACTTTAAAAAAAGAAAAAGAAAAAAAAGATCTGGAGTAGGATTTTTTAAAAGGTGTAGTTGTTAATAATGTACTAGCACTATTATGAATTAACAACAGACCAGTTACTATACTTACAACAATTCATGTAATTGAAGGAGAAGATAGTGGAATTAAAAGAGACTGGAGGTGACCAAGAGAAACAAATATAAATAGCCAAAAAATAAGATTGGTATTTGGAGGTTCATTTCGTAAAAGTTTACCAATTCCAAAAGTAGTAAATGACTATAACTTTCACATGGGCGCTATAAATATTGCAGACCAACTCCGTAGCTACTATTCAACCCAGTTAATAGTTTGTAGAACATGGATGCCCCTTTTTTTCTGGTTGTTAGATACAGCTCTTGTAAATTCATTTATTATGAGTAAAAATTTGACTTTATGTAAAGAACATAAAAGCTTTAGATTAGAATTGGTTCGTGCTCTAATCAAGGATGCAGCAATTAATTCTCTTAAACGTACGACATGAAGTGAAGAACAGAGCCAGGTTGATAAAGAAGCTGAAAGTAAAAAAGCCTGAGTTTTTGAAAATTTTAAATTACCATTAAGTCGATTTGTTGGCAATAATCATTTTTCGGAATATAAAAAAAGGAGAGCTTGTCTGTAGTGCCAGTATATACGAAAAAAAAAACAAGCCGGCTTTACAGAATCCACTCCAATCTAATATATGGTGCAGTAAGTATGATGTTGCACTGTATTGTAACAAAGAATACTCATGTTTTAAAGATTTTCACACTCTTGATTAAAATTTACTCTTTAACCACAAATTACAATCAATAACAATAAATTATTATAATGTAGCCTTTTATTTTTTAGTCTAAATTTATCACTTGTATTAGATTAAACAGTAAAGGAAAATCTTAATAAATAGGAAAACTTTAATTATAGTTGGAATAAATTCAGAATTTTGCAAAAATACCTCCCGATTTCTTTTGAAATAAACTTTAACTATAAAAAGTATTTTTTTTGAATTTGGCACCAACAAACTCTGATCAGAGGGTCGAATACACTTTATAAAGACACCACTATAACTACATTGAAATAAAGAAGAAAAGTACTAAGAGAGTACTTCATAAAAATACTACTGACTTCTTTGGGTTTTAGTCAGAAAGAATAGACAAACAATTAATTGGCGTTAAACCTCTCAAACTATTTACTAAAATTCTTCAACTCTGATACCCTTCTAACGGTCTAGTTTTAGACCTTTTGCAGGTAGCAGAACTACTGGTAAGGTTGTTTTAAAAATGAATAAAATACAAGAAGAGAGATAATAAACACAATTTTTTATTATGATAAGTTTAAATTGGAAGAATTGACAGATGTATTTCGCGGGAGCACTACTCTAACTCCTTTGAATATTAAAACAAACTTATAAATCTATCAAATGAAAAAAATATTGGTGGGCTTTTGCAAGAACACTATGCAATCCTTGTATGAATCATATGAATTAGGTGGTCTTAGCTTTCGATGGATCAGTATCCAAAAGAACTATTATCTTCAAATTGAATATAAGGTTTTAAATAGTAAAATAAAAAAAGCAAATTTTATAAAATTTCCTAGTTTTTTTTTTTTTAATTCTAAATTCACTTATTAAGTGGAATTTGAATTCTTTATCCAACAGAATCGTAGAATCTACAAGATTCAATTTTGAAGTACGTACAGCATATTTATGGGGCCTTACTTTACATATCGCCAGATATTGTTTATGTAAAAAGCCAATAACCACTGTATATAGCATCCCCCAAAATAATATCCCATGATTAAGACCTGGCCCATCCTTATCGTCCTGTTTCTTGAATAAGACCCAGGGGTATAACTATATTAATATAATATTCCCCAAATATAGTACCGTTCTTCATGGGTACTATTCAATTTTAAAAATGGAGTTCTTGAATAAGATCCTGGGTACTGTATATAGTGGCCAATAGTATAACTTTGGAAAAATTATAGTGAGAAATAACCTGGATAAAAACCTTTGATATCAAACCAAAATCGAGCAATAAATATTTGCAACCGATTACAACCTGAATTTATTAACAAAATTCTAGAATGAAATGTTAAATGATAAAACATTTTACTAAAAAATTGTACACTTTTGTATAGCCCTAAATGGCTATCAGCTCAAACCCTACTCACAGTCATATATTTTCATCATCATGATCACAATGTAAAGTACTCTATAAAAAGAAAATTATTAAAGGCACAAAAAACCAAGCATATAAATAATAATACAGAATATAAGAAGAATCAATGTTACATAATTCTAGAATTCTACATTGTCCAGCCTCATGCCATTCAAGCATTACTAAAAGAATAAAATGATAAGACATTCTAACTTACATCAATCCAAGTTTATGTTGAATCTTAGGTCTTGACTAATACTGTAACAAAGAGAAAATAGAATGTTTCATTTCACATTTGAAATTCGTTATACATACAGTACAATAATATTAATAATAGAAAATACAAAGTAATATTTATACACGTTGTTTTAGATTCCCCTTATTCTACCGCTAATTTCAATTTCAATGAAAGTTAGATCTACAAAAAGAAAGTGTTAGTTGTTGTTGAGAAGAAAAAAAATTAAATCACAAGACAAAAAAAAGAGAATCTGTAAATTTATTTACCATTAGACATTTTCTGTTCATCCAAACCAAATCATTGCCTTCTCACGATTCTTCTTGGAAATCATAATCTCGAAGATGAATAGCAAAAAGAAGACAAACTTCCAAAGAGCAACAAGTTATAAACACCTAAACCTAAAAAGTATAAAACATTAGTAAGACAAAACAAAATATAAAAGACAAAAAGAAATAAAAAAAATAACATGTAATAGTTCTTGGCAGATTCACTGATCTTCTAACGCTGAAAAAAAAAAAATTTTACAGTAGGCTCGGAGTTAAGGGTGCTCTCAAACACCTAAATTCATAGATCAGAACTAGATTTTTAATTAGTGGAAAAAACAGTTTAGCCGGTCAAGTGCGATGAATAAATAACTTTTTTTATTATAGAGTTGTGCAATATGAATTTTCCAGGATTACTTAAATTAATCGTAGCAGTAATACTTGTGTACGATATCAATCATTAGCCAATCACATAGAAAGAGATGCTTGAGAGCACCTTTAAAAGACAATGGGTGAAAGCAAAAATTAACATAAACAACACAGAATAAAGCAAGACATGAAAAGATATTTTTATTATAGAGCACTGCATTCATATAGGCTGCTGTCAATAGAAATCAGGCAGATTGATATTTAAAAAAAATCTATCCCTTAATATGTAGACCAACGCAGGCAAATTTGCCTGTGTTTTTGCACTTTTTTAGCTCTGATTTACTTTTTTA
>CAJVPY010005032.1:0-11921 GCA_910591965.1 Dentiscutata erythropus
AGCAAACTATTAAATATAAAATTTATGCTGAACAACTTTACTTAGAAGATAAAAGCAAGTTATATAAGTAAAAAAAAATTGTATATATAACTTTAGTATATAGATAACTTATTTTTCTTACAAGATAATCTACTTCCAACTTCTAAGTAAAGTTGTTCAGAGTATGTTTTTATATATATTCATTATTTTAAAATCAGAAAATACTTGATTTTGGAAAAGTTGGATTTTCAGTTTGTACAAAATTAGCAAAATTTTAATTTAATTTTAAGCTCAATTTTTCCTTCTCCCCTTGTTCTATATTCTCTAAAAATTTAATTTAAAGTTAATAAGTTAGATTTAAAAGGATCTTAGCTCAAAGTTACATAGTAAATTTATATGTTTTTTTGAAAATTTTATTTATAGACAGCAATAAAAGGGACATGTCCTAAGTCTGTTATAATACATATATAAAATTATTCAGTTTAACAATATAAATATATATATTAAATATGAAATTTCCTATATACAAGAATAATCGACATATATTCTCTTGGGTTTCTTTTTTCAACTATAACAGGCAAGAAATAAATATATCTAAAATATTATATATAGGGATTATATAATTCTGACTTAAGTTATGGAACTTTTAATTCTATAACTCTATATTACAAATATTATCTATTTGACAATAGAATATTATATTTGAATTTTCTGCTTTGTACCAACATGCAAAGGCCAAAATATGTTTTTTTGGTCCTTCAGGTAGCACTTTGTATTTGAAATAATATTAGATAAGAACAGAAAATTTAGTAGTAGAATTGTCATCCAATATAAATTTAACAAATATTTTAGCTGAAATTTCGTGTTTTTTAGAAAAAGTTGATCCAAAAATTTCAGTACCAATATTTATTCTTTTGTTTATTGTAACATTAAGCAAAATCGGTATGTGATCTAGTTTAATATAAATTTCAGATAATAATACAAAATTATAATAATATGCATTATTATAATAGCTTGCTAGTAAAGAATGTAATTCTTCTAGAAGATTTCTTTTTTTTATCAGCTCTAGTAATTCTCCTGGAATGAGTTCTGAACCAGTACCTGAGTTTACTTTGACATTTATAGATATTGAAAGAAACTCCCGGTGGTCATTTCCGTTATACATAGCAAGACTGCCATTCATTGTTTTTTGTCAATGAATTGTAAACAAGTTTTTAAATGACCATCGGTATTTGGTGAAATCCTATTCAGTAATGAGTAATATTGCATGGTTTTAAGTAATTCTGGTTCAACTCTTCTGTTGCTACTATGAATTAAATCTATAAATCAATATAAATTCTATATAAGCTATCGGCATTTTAATATGATTATTGATAAACATAACAAAACTCTACATAAAACATGTTACTGAATATATCATAAACATATTTTAATATGACCATTATAAACATAAAACATACCTAATAAACCATTCGTCCTTTCGAAACTAAAACACCAGAAAGAATATATAGGCCCATAGTCCATAACGCATTCATATATATGTAAACATAAATGTAAATTAGGCATTATTTTTTCAGAACCATAGGTTTTTTCAATAAGCTTCACCATATTAAGTAAGCACTGATGTGCTTTCTCTAATTTGTCTTTACATAAAATCCAGCATACCTATAGGTAATTCAAAAAAAAAATTTAGCAATGAAAATGATTAGTATTATTATCAAAATTTTCTTATTAAATTACGATAACACTTATAGACTTACCAAAATTGAGCATGCCCAAACAAAATATGTTAAAATCTTTCTATCATTTTCTTGCAACAAATCTCATATTATGGAAGTTGCGTACACCAGAACAAAAGTTTTCCATTGATCAGCTGTAAAACCTGAAAATCTATCCCCCATTGCAATTTTGTAAGGTATACAGCCAATGTCCGAAAGAACTCGAATTTTTTTAGCCCGTTTGTCTATTAATTCTAGATTCTTGGACGTTAAAACGGCTTCTTCAATCCATAATTTTATAATCCATTTAGATATGCCTAAAAATAGGCAATACATTGGATCTATTACAGTAAATCAGACGGAATTAAAATAGGGAAGCCAATACATTTCTGACCAATGGACAGAAGTTTTTGATGTATGCTTCCTCCTAGCATTTTCAGTGTTACAATCTTTCCACGCAATAGCATCTTGGCGAATTTCATCGATATTTCTTTTAACAAACCAATTAGATATATCATCAAATCCACCTATACAATATTTAGTTTTTATTTAGATTATATATCTTAATGATCTTTTAACAATATAAAACCTCACATTTTCAATTAAACATTTCAAACACTCACCAAAATTTGGTTAATTCCTATGATCATAACTTGCACTCTTCAAGCACCTATGGCAAGCTATTCAGGCCAAAATAAACCCACACAACTTTCTTGCAGCTAGTATATTACTAGAACAGTATATTATTGCTGCTCTAATGGATTTGCCTGTAGGGCTTTCAAAGGTACTTGATAGTCTAATACCATCAAATAAACCTATCAACTGATCGACTAGAGGAGCCAAAAAATGGTTTAATTGATGTAATTTTGGTTCTTTTGGCCCAGGAATCAATGCTAACGTTAGAATATTCGATAGCTTGAATCACTCATCATGTGAAAGGTTGCAAATTACACCGTAGATGGCTCCGACACTGAAAAAAAAAGAAATTTAAAGAGATAATAAAAAAAAAGAAATCAATTTATAATTTAAAGATATAATACAATAAAAAAAAAAAAGAAATCAATTTATAAATTAAAGAGACAATACAAAAAAAAAAACTTAATTTAAAAAGACAATAGACTAATTGAAACTTATACTATACCTATATTGTGAATTGTTGAAAGGCTGGAACCAATCTATATTTAACATTATCCCTAGATGACAATCCGATACATCATTCCAGAAAAATGGCAAATTTTCATTTAGATTCTGGAAGGTTTTCCAAATTCTTCCATCATAAATGTCGATCACTAAATTAGGATCGACCAACCTTCCAACCCACTTTCTGCAAGAGTACTCAAACCCCTCTTTATTATATAACAACTTTAGTTGGTTTGCCAAAGATATAGTAGGGAAAATTAGCACCGGTTTATAAATAATCCCTATAAAAAACAAATTTTAATTGTTTAATTATAAAAAAATTATTGTGTAAAAAATATTATTTTGACTAATTTTATTGTAAATTTTTTGCAAAAAAATTTACAATAAAATTAGTCAAAATAATATTTTTTTCAACAAAAATCAAAAAAATCAATTCTTTATAGTAAATACCTTCTGATATATGTATTTTTTTAGTAATGGGTGAATTACAAGAATGCCTTTGATTTGACATTGGGTGATTCGGAAGATCTTAGACAGTGCAATGGCTAATTTTAGATGCTGTATCAGGTTTTTTGGTTGACACATCGGCAACATTATATAGCTTACAACATTTCTCACATGTTGCATACTTGACCATGTGAGCACAAACTCCAAGTACTTTATGTGCCATACCTAAACTAGTTGGAAAAGAAGCATATGCAACTGCGTCTTGAAGAAGCAAGAGATACCGAAGAATTTTATTAAAGCATTGGTTGATATATCAGAAATCCGGAACCTCTGTTGAAACTTGAGAATCCATATAATTATCCATGTGAAACCTATAATAAAGTCTATAGGTTTATAAGATATATCTATATCTTCATATGGATTATCGTCTGGTGTATTAAAATCAATTTCTTGTTCAGTTGAATTTTCATAATGATCTTCAACCACATAATTATCATCTTCATCATCTGAAAACATGGTTTCAATTAATTGAGTGGGTATTGGTGCTCTTCTTCCTCTGATGTAAATTGGTTTCTTCCCTTTTTTAGATTGACTTTTGGTAATGAAACTGTAACTTGCTTCATAAGAAATTTCAGAATCATTATCAGAGCTACTGTCAACTTGCATATGCTCTTCTGGAATTTCCACTTGTGGAAATTCCATTTCCAGAAGGTCTACTATGGCAGCTTTACTTGTTGAAGGTTCACCAACTTCATGAAGATTTCTTTCTGCAATATCATTTTTAGCCATATGGGCTTTTTTAGTTCTTGGATCAACAAGGTTACTATTGCATGTGTTACAGTAACAAGGTTCAGGAAGATAATTTTTTAAAGGTTTAGATTTGTTAACTTTTTCAATTGTTTTTTTAACTATCCAACTCTTTTTTTTGTAAACCATTATAACCAAAAAAATTTTAAGTGGAATATACAAATAATATAATGTATGAATGAGCGAGAGAAAATGGATATAAAAGAATTTATTTGTGAACGAATTAGAAAGAAAGCTTTATTTATATATAATCTGAATTCTTAAGAAAATTTGAATTGCCGATATGACTTATAGGCTTTTCTGAATAAACTTTATACTCTTTGTTTTGACAATTAAACTTTCTTTTTAACAATTATACTTTTGCTTACATCGTCAGTATTAAAATTCATATAGACACGCCGATAGATTTTTCTTTATATTTTTATATCTAAAGTTTTAGCTATATATTTTTTTGTTTAGTATTTATCAAATAAATTTTATGCTCTTTGTTTGAATAATTAAACTCTCTTTTTGTCAATTATACTTTTGTTTAAATTGTTGGTGTTAAAATTTTATATAGACCTGCTGATAGTTCTTTCTATATATTTTATATCTATAGTTTTAACCATATATTTTTTTGTTTAATATTTATTAAATAAATTTTATACTCTTTGTTTTGACAATTAAACTCTCTTTTTGTCAATTATACTTTTGTTTACATTGTCGGTGTTAAAATTTCATATAGATCTGCCGATAGTTCTTTCTATATATTTTATATAGCTATATACTTTTTTTGGTTTGACATTTTAGTGATTCGAATTAACAACTATAAAGTTAAAACTGCATAATGAAAACATTATTAGAATTCTATTTTGCTAGTTTTATCAGTGAAATTAAACTTTCGTTTTGATGTTTTTAATGATTAGAACTAGCTATACAGTATACCAATTGGTCTTTCATTTGTTTAATCAATTATTTGTAAATTGTATAATATAAATTTTATTTCTAAATTACATAATAATATATATATATCTATATAGAGTTATCAGCAATTATTTGCAAATTGCATAATTTTTAAATTACATAATAATATATATTTACTTTATACAATTTATCTGACTGTAAATTTTATTCTGATATTAAATTAAGAATTAACAACGCATTTTAAAGTACGTTGTATGCAATCAAAGATGAAATCATTCAACTTCCAAAAATTCAACCTGACTGTAAAAATTATTAATAGATCATTCATTCTTTTTATCATATGTTTGCAAATTTGACTCTTTCGCATTATTCTTTTTTTAATGACATTTTTTGACTTTTTCGCTTCGCTCGAAAAAATCTTTTCTATAACTGTCATTATACTTTTATATACTAATATATTAAACGAAAGCATGATTAGTAGTAATAGGTAAAATTAATATAAATAAATTGCTTTTTCTTGTCTCTTTTTTCTTTCAATTTAAATACCAAATATCCGATAATCCAATTGTTTTTCATAAATTCTTTTCTTTTTTTTCTCTTTGTTTTTTTGGATATTTATAATCGATTATCTTTTTTTCTCCAAATCCCGATAACTCTTCTTTTTGTTTTTTTGGATATACATAATCACTTTTCTTTTTTTTTCAACTAAATACCGAATACCCGATAACCCAATTGATTTTCTTTTTTTTTTTTTGGATACTTACAATTGTCTTTCTTTTTTCTCTCTACTAAATACCAAATATCCGATAACCAAATTGATTTCCTTTTTCATTTTTTTGGTTACTTGCAATTGCTTTTACTTACTCAATTTTCTTTCTATTTTTTTTTTTGAATTTTTTTTTTTGAAAAATGCGTGGTAGAAGCTCTTACAGAATCAGCATTGTTTCAAGTTGACGTTCGGTTTCACCTTCCATGTCAGCTTGAAATACGCCATTTCAATCATTAACACCTTATCGTAGGTCTTAACAACGGCAACAATCAGCAACACCAGCTCTTCGAAACTGTCAATCAGTAACACCATCTCGCCAAAACAACTGTCGATCAGTAACACCACCTCACTGAAACAACCATCAATCAAGTAACACTATCTCGTCATTCACACCGAGATAACGAAAGTCACATCAAAGATCACCTTCTCCAACTGATGAACGTTCTCCCCGTCGTTCTAGAAGTCCCAATGAAAAAGATAAATGTAACTATATATGTATATGTAATTATAATCGAACTATTGACTTACTGATATGTCTAACAAAAATTTTATACATTAATAGAAATCTCTCTCTTAAAAAACACTGTAGAAAGTTTAATTAACGAAGTTACTAAATTAAAATCAAACACATCAAATAATCCACCAACCCCAACACAAAATAATCTACCAACACCTATTGACGTTGATGATATTGGTGCATTACGGTCATCTAGGTTGTCATTTACAATAAATGATATGGATCTTTTAGACAATAATATTAATAATTATGATGATCATGGTGAATCTGTTGTAACTAATGTTGTTGTAACTAATAGAAAGGATGATACTGTTACCTCTACCGGCCCTAGTAAAAAAATGGGTAAAAAAAAGAAAAGTTTTTGTAACGTCCCGGCAAAAAATTGAAGACTTTCTGTCTCTCTTGAACCTTCTGCCGAATATACTAGAAAATCACGTGAAATTCTGGAAGAAATGTCATCTGAACAATATAAGCTCTTCCATATGTGTGAATATAATAGTTATTATCATTAATAATTATTTTATTTGTTTTTTTTTATTTTAAAATACTAGGGTATTACAAAAATATGTATAGTATAGACTTGTATGTATATAGCATACACCGCTGTTTGTATAGTTGTATGATAAAAAATTAAATTAATTATATATACATATTTTAATAACTATACATTACATATTTTCTTAAAGCAATTTAAAATGTAATTGTTTGAGTTCCATTAGCATACATATTTTTTTTAAAGCAACTTAAGATTTAATATTCGAGTGCTATTAGCATACAGCAATTTTTACTTTAGCACATGAAGCATTTAATTGGCTATATTACGCTTGATTAGATATATTCTAATTCATTTTTTATTTTTTTATTGGCTAATTCTAAAGCCTCTATCTCAGCTTCTTTTTTTCGAATATCAAGTTCTTTCTCATGGATAGCAATAGTATGTTCTTTAAGCATTATTTTTCATTCTTCAATTTCTAATTCATTCAAGTTATTTGATTCTAATTTAATTTTGGGTTTTTTATTTGAGACTGCTTCTGTTTCCGAATCAGAAATGATTATAGGTTTACTTTGAGACTTTTTTGATAAATTTTTTTTTGGATATGACTTGTTTTCTATCACAATTTAAATAATAAATTAATAAATAATTTATATAATACTTTAATATAAAATATATATACTTTTACGTGTTGTAATTGCTGATTTACAAGTCATTGCAGCTGCTTTACATTTAATTTCTCCATTATCATGTTGAGTAACTGGGATACCAAATTTTTTATGTATATCTATTCAACTAATAGTAGTTTCATCAAGCTTTCTTCCCCTATAATTATAAATAATAAAATTAAGATTATTTAATAAATTTAATAAATTTAATAATTATAATAATAATATAATAATTAAATTACATGCCAGTTAATTGCTGAAAGTAACTTTAATTGTTTTCCAAAACGATTTGCATAAGCATGAGCTACTTTGGCGGCATTTGTATTATTTCCAGCTTGAGTCCAAGTAATATGATCAATTTTTGAACAATGATAATTTAAAGAGCCAATAATATAAGGGATGCAATAATAGTCAACCCATTCTAAAATATAAATATAAATATAAATAAATTAATTATGTATGTGTGTAAATATATATATATATAATAAATATATACCTTGTATTTTATCTTCATTCAAATTTGATAATTGATTGAAAATATTAAGTATTGTTGCTTCATCTTCACAGTAAGGAATTGAATACATTAAATTTTTTGCAAATGTAGTAAAATTTTTATTTTGAATATTTCTATAAATAAATATATAATAAATATATTAATTATAATTATATCATAATATAAATTAAAAATTTAATAAAATTATTTACCGATTATAATGAATTAAACATGATTTAAATATATATAAAAGATGTGTACTCCAGTCCTTTGAATTATCAATTTCTTCCAAAGCTAATCCCAATCTCTTTGCTTGGGCAAGATCTAAATCTGCTAAAATACAAGCCCATCTCTCATTATGATTATGATAAATTTTAACATATTCACCTGTAATTTCTTTAATTACCGTATATTACCGAATAGAAGCTACCAAAAAATTTTCGATTTTCTTCAATTTTCTTAGGCTAAACTGCAGGGGTAGCTTCTATTCAGGTCTAATTTTACTATTAAAACATAGTAACCGTTTTCAGATTTTTGGATCCAAAATCGAGGGGTAGCTTCTATTCGGGGGTAGCTTCTATTCGGTAATATACGGTACTTGAAATAAAGTTTGGAATAATTGTTTATATCCCTCTGCAGTAAATACATTAGTAAAAATTCGGCAATAAGACATAACTTTATTTATAAGCAAAAAATTATATATTTTTAGTATATAATTTATATTAATAAATATATGATAATAAAATAATTTAAATATAAACTTATTTAATTTATGTTCTTGATTATAAGAATTATATTCAAATTCATTAATTAATTCTTTGACCCTTTTGTAACTAATATCAATTTGAAAAAAAGCCAATTTTTGTAGCATATGAGTTAATTCTGGTAAAATGCAAATAATTATAACTTGGCCATTTTGAAAAAATTCTAAAAATTATTAGTAATAATATATATATAGTAATATTATTATATGCTTAAATATATACATACTAATTTTTTAAACATATTTATATAAATTAGTTATTTTTTGTGACACATTATACTATACACCCATAATACTTTGCCCAAATGGATATAATTCTTTATAAGCTTTGTTGATTAAATATCGTAATCAATCGACATTATTGAGTGAAACATGAATTTGATTTAGAATTTCTGTATTAAATGATGCTTTAACAAGATTTTCTTAAAATAAAATCAATTATATAGTTAAAATTAAATTAAATTAAATATAATATAATAATAATTAATATAGACTACTACCTGCAGTAAATAAACTTGGAGTTAAAGTTTCATTATTACTAATTGCTTGTTTAATCAAATTGTGTAATGAATTTTTTATATTTGCAGGTATTTTTTCTGGTGGTGGTGGTGGATGTTCATGAGTTCCAATACAAATAAGTGCAACAAAAGGACAACTTGATATATCAGATGAAATAATTTTAATAAACCACACAGAACATGGTTTTTCAATAATATTTTCTTGAGTAACTTGTCCATTTTTAATATGAGGATATTCTAAAAATAATTAAACTTAACTTAATTAAATATATATAAACAGTACATAAAGTATAAATTTAAAGCTTACCATATTGTTTTCATTTACAACTTCATGAAATAATAGAAGTGCAATTAATTTGATTATTATTATCAATTTGTTCGCCCATAAATAACTTTTTTAATAATGGTAGGTCAATTTCATCCAAATTAACTTTAATAAAATGATGTCATTTTTCATTTTTCCAATATTTAGTGCATCCAATAAAATACGATGTTATATTTGCTGAGTAATTTACAATTTTTTCAAGTTTAGCACTACCAGAACAACTAATTACATTCTGTTGAAATTTGCATTTTGATTCCAATGATGCTAAATATATTCTAAAAAATAAATTAGTTTAAATTATAATAATTTTAAAAAAAATAATTTTTATAAAACTTATGTGTATGTTTTTATTTTTTTATTATTTATTTCTTGATCAGTAACAATTTAATGATAAAGATCCAAATCAACATCAACACTGTTATGTGATATATTAATATAGACAGAATTACTATATTCACAATATTTAATTCCTTGACATCGTCACTCATCCTTTTTAACAGAAATATTCCCAAAATAGAAACAATCTTGAATAGCAGTAGCACCACCACGACCATTAATTGAATACTGAATTTTTAAAATAAAAAAAATATAAAAATTAAATATATATCATATTATAAAATTAAGCAATACTAAAAAATTATTTACATTATAGATAGTTGCAATTTTATCTTCAGATGTTGCCGGATATTCCACAAGTAATGCATTATGGATAATTTGATTTACGTGCAATTTTTTGGTAAAAAATGCTATCTCTTGTAAATCTTGATTATTGCTTGCATCGCTTATATCACTCTATGCAAAAAAACTATAAGTATTTACAAATAAAAAAATAATACAAAAATTTGACAATGCAATGACCTTCAAACTAATCATTGCTCTAAAGCAAGCCAAGAAAGTTTTGCAACATAATTATTTTGGTAATATTCATACTTTAATTTGGTAATATTGATATTAATTTTATAACCTTAATATAATGCTTGCAATTCCCAATTTAGGTTGAAGGTCTTGTATTGCCAAATTTTTTATTTTACCCTAATAATATTAGATAAATTTAATTACCGTATTTAGATCTAAATCTTTATTAAACCATGATTCATCATACTCATCAACGTCTAAATCTGAAAACTCTTCTGTAATTCCAGTTTTTAAATTATAATTTTCTTCGATATTCGAATCCGAATTAGAAGCCATTGAGTAATTAATTATTTATTTTAAAAGATAAAAAAAAAGTTTAATTCAAGTTATCGATATATATATATATGAGAGTATTCTTTATGCATCATTAATTTATCATAGATGAAAAAAAAGTTCAATTCATGTTATCGATATATACATATGAGAGTATTCTTTATGTATCATTAATTTATCATATGCTACGGGATTAACAGTTTGCCATTATTGTATATTGTATTGGATTTGATACATCAGATAATGTGTCTGAGTTTAAAACCCCAATGATAGATTTTTGCTTGATGCCGACCAGATTACGTCTTACACAATACACATAATTTATTGGTTACAATACATACATACATAATTTATTAGTTGTATATTACATAATTTTGATAATCAATTAGGGTATTTTTACATATATACTTTATAAACTATACAATACATGTTTGCTATATAGTCAAAATACTAATATTATCTTAATTTTTACTATTATTATCATTATTATTTTATTTTACTTAATAGAATGAAGTAATTAATATTTTATCTAGTCTAGATGATACTCTTCAACTCGATCCAACTAAAAAATAGACGGATATTAGTCGGCATATGTTTAAAAAAACCATACCAGCAATCAAGTTGGCTTTGGAGGGTCGGTTTAGGTATAAGGATACTGAACTTAAGTACATTCTTCAGCAACTTCATCATCATTAACGTGAAAAAAATACTATAAATCAGGATCCTGAAAAATCTAAGGCTGATAAAAAATGAAAAGGTGTAAATAGACAATGATCTGAAGTAGGTGTTAAGGTTGTTAAGTTTTTTTTATAGAAATATCGGGTTGCCGATATTAATTATAATTAATTTTATAAATAGAAAAAAAAAGGTGAATTTGGGGTATTAATCATATGGTTAATTCAAACAATGATAACCTGATAAGACTTGTACCAAAAATAGATTTTGACGATTTCAAAGCCGATATTGAGGATATACTCAACAATAGAGATTATTATTCGGACAAACTTTTGAAAACTGATGTAGAACGAACATTATCTGAAAAATGATTAAAAATTTACCCCAAGGACAAAAATAATAATCATGTAATTCGTGTCTATAATAAGCTATAGAGATCGTGTAGAGTAAGTAACATTTTGTTGTTAAACTTTTTTTTAATTTTTTTTTAATTTCTTAGATAAAATTATAATTTTCGT